>JAJPUD010012987.1:24576-42294 GCA_023553655.1 Myrmecobius fasciatus
TTTTTTTTTGTACGGTTGGCCTGGAAGGTGGTAGACATCCCTTCGAACTCTAATTCTGTAAACAGACCACAGGCCACAAGAGAGCAGGGGGACTGGAAGTTGGCCAAAGAACCTGGACTCAACACGTACCACTGACCACTGTCCTCCAAATAAAAGGGTGTGTGACAAACATGGCAGGAGTCAGTTCTAACCTACTAAAGAGCCATGTGTCAGACATCAACCTTGATTTCCCTCCAGGATAAGAGTGGAAAATCCCACTGTGACATGGGCAAATGGTAAGGGCCCCTTGAGAGTAATGTTCAAGATAACACTCTAGAGGGCTGAGGTGTGCCACTGGGCCATCAAGGGCTCAGCCATGGTGGCTACAATCAAAGATGTCGGCATTTCTAGGCAAAAGGGAAGCCAGGGACGGGTGATACTCCCATACTGCTTTCTGAATGGCATCATTAGCAAGCATTCAATATGAACTTATATGCTAGGCACAATGCCGAGCACTGTGGATACAAAGGAAAAGAAAGCCTCAGTCTCTGGTCTCTAGGAGGTCAAGGAAACACAACAATGTCCATTCAAGATGTACATAGTATAAATTCAAGGCCATCTCTGATGGGGGAGGCAGGGGAGAAGGCAGGGAGAGACTCCCTATAGAAAGCAGGATTTGAGCTGAGACTTAAAGCCATGAGGCAGAGGTAAAGAGGGAGGGAACTTCAGACAGAGGAACTGAGTCAGGAGAAAGGAAATTCTTCCCTGAGCTTAGCAAAATCCCATGGCTAAAAGGGAGGGGAGTTTGAGACCAACATTCAGACCCCCTAAACTTGAATCCTCAACCAAAGAACAGAATCCTACACTCAACTAAGCATTACAACAATGGAGATCTGGCTGCACGATCTCATTCTAGGTTCCCAATAACCTCTATTATCCCCATTTTACAAATGAGGAAACTAAGGTTCATTTGACCTAGAGTGCATAGCCAAGAAGCATCAGAAGCAGAAGGGTTTGAAGGCCCAGTCTGCCAATAACTCAACAGGTAACCTTGTCATCTGATCTCTTTCAACCTGCTACTCTAACGTGGTTGATTTCCTAACAGTCCCTTTGCTTCTTTCTAGCCAAACTGGCTGCCCTTCTCTTGCCCAAATTTAATGGGTGAGAGAAAGGAAGGCAGGCACTCCAGGCATGGGGGAGACTCTCCTTCAACCATTCGCTCAGGTGTTGCCTCCTAAAGGAAGCCTTTCTTAATCTTTTCACCACTAACTTTCATAACAGAAAGGTGATTTACACTTGGTCAGTGGGAAAAGCTTCGATCCCCTATCTGCTATTTACTACCTGAGTGATTCTGGGTACTGTAATCCAAGTCCATTCCCCTAAATGGACCTCAGTTTCCTCCTCTGTAAAATTAAGGGCTTGGACCAGATTTAAATTCATGATCTTAAAGTATATTTCTCCTCACCCTATCCCTTCCTTCCTCAAAAGGACAAGGCTATGAAATTCACTCAAAAATTCAGTTGGAGCCATGGAGAAAAACAATTTGAAAAGATTCTGTTTTATGGGAAGCAGTTGTCTCTTCAAATGGAGAGAAAAACCAACATTTCTGGACTCAGCTAACATGGGAATTGGTTCTGTCCAACTCCACCTATTTGTTTCAAGGGGGTTTTGTTATTGTTAAATAGTGGAGTGGGGAGAGAAGATGAATGCTTGTTCACTGAAAAACAAAATGAAATTGGAAAACAAATATTCAGTTGAGAACAAGGCTAATAACTTGCTAAGATGGGGCAATAGATTGGTAACTGGAGAGTTTAACGAACAATCATCCACCCCACTCATTACATAGATGAATAAATGTGGCCCAGTGAAATTAAAATGATTTACCTTAGGTTACAGGGACTCTAAATGGCACAGCACAGTGGGAATTTGAATGGAGGTCCTCGGACTCGGGAGTCCAGAATTCTTTTGGATACCTCACTATCTCTTCACTAAAAAGCCTCTATTGTTATAGAGAAGCAGCCTGGGACAGTAGAAATGAGGCTAGACCCTAAATGGGCTCATTCAGGGTCTGGTCCCAGTTCTGCTACAAACGAGTCGGGCGACCTTGACCGTCACAGAAGCCTGGCTGGGCCCTGGCTCCTCCGTTGTAAAAATGGGCCTCTCGGCCACCTGCCCTGCCCATCCCACCAGGTTATGATAAAGATAAAGTAAAGGCATGTTTTGGGGTGTGGATGGGCTCAATAAATGGCCCAGCTGGAAAAGGACAATAAGGCCAGTAGAGCCGACACCATCCAAGGACCAACCATTCCGACAGAGGCTCCCATCACACAAAGAGTTCTTTTGTTTGATTAAAAACACCGCTGAAATCAAAAGCTGTTGAAGAACTATGATTTCAAACACACACACACCAATTACAATAATCAGTATTTCTGCTGTCTCCATGACAATGAGGGTGGAGATTATTGAACATCCCCAGAAGCTGGAGGAAAAGGTAAGAGAATTCTTTTCCTCATCCTACTAAAAGAAAAAAAAATCCCTCACAAAGAACTCCCAGGCCCTTTCTTGATGCTCTTTGTGGCCAACACTCTCACCCCTGATGTGTTTTAGATACTTTACATGTACTTCTCTGCATAGGCACTAAGTTTTGAAGTAGAATGTAAGCTCCTTGAAGGCAGAGGCTGTTGGGGCTTAGACCCCAAACCAGTATCTGCCAAATTTTAACAAATGTTAATTGTGGGGTAGCTAGGTGGAGGCCTCCCGAAGTCAGGAGGAGCAGAGTTCAAATCCAGCCTCAGAACCTGGCCTCAGACACTTCACACTTACTAGCTGGTATTAAAAGAAAAACTTAGTTGAATGAATAAATGAGGTTTACAGGGCACTCTTCTCAAAGGAAAGGGATGTAACATTGCCATATCCATTGTACAAATGTTAAAAACCCAGAGGGATACTGAAATTTAAAGAGACCACACCAGCCATCTAATCCAACCCTTTCATTTTGTAGAAGGGAAAGCTACAGCCCAGAGTGGGCAGAGAAGCCTATGGGGATGTGTATGATGGCGGCCCTAGTACGCCCCCTCACCTAGGAGTCATTCCTAAGATTGGACAGACAGGTCCTGATTAGTGTGAGTGATGAATCCTGTGAGGTGGTCACATCATTTGAATTTCCATTGAATATTTCCACTGAGCTGGAAACAATTATCGTACTTTACATATAATTATAACTTGGAATAGTAAGAATTCAAATAATGTGACCACTTCAAGGGATCCAGTATTTGTATGATCAGGACCTGATTGGACCTAAAGGTGACAAGCCACATGACAAACATTCTCCACCATCAGGGACTAGAGCTTTTCTGGACTGGACGTGGGAACTGCGTCGATGATTCTGGTACTGACTTATCCCCTGAGCGAGGGCTCAGTTCCTTTGGGATTGGACTGAATGAGAAACAACGGGACACGATACAAAGAATGCTGGATTTAGACTCAGGGTGGGGGGCTGCATTCAAATCCGGGTCTGCCACATAGTACCTATGTGAATTTGGGCTCTTCCCGTAAACCTATTTGGCCCCATTTCCTCCTTCATAAGACAAGGGATTGGCCTAGACAGCTTTAAGTGCTATTCTAGTTTGGATTCTCTGATTATATGATCGCCAAGATCTCTTTAGAGGTCGCATGGGGTATACTCAGAATTCTGGCCTTGGAGTAAGAAGAAACGAGTCAAATTCCAGGTTGGAAATTTAGTTGTGTGACCCTGGGTAAGTCATCAAACCTCTCTGAGACTCAATTTCTTTATGTATAAAATGAGGGAGTTGTACTCCACAACCTCAGAAGTCCCTTTCAGCTCTGACTCTATGATCCCAATTCTGGCACCGAGTGATCTGGCCATCTATCTTCCCCGCTAATCTCCTGGGCCTCTTTTTATATTCATGGTAGCCCACCCTACCATCACATTGTTTTCTATACTTCTCTTCTACCCATTCCAAAAGGTACTGATTCTAATTATCATGGAGATGCCTCCACTAAGGTTCTGATTGAAATGCCTCAATGTGGCATGGAGGTAACCTCAACATCTTGAAAGCTGAGCCAGATTATGATCTCAAACAGATCCTGCCAAGCTGAAAAGGAAGGGCCTACTGGCTGGAAACCAACCTATGCTTGCTTTAGCTTCTCACAGGCACACAGATAAAGTTTTCAGGCAGGACGACTCTTGGACATCATCTACTAAGCTACAGACAGGGCCCGCTCTGTGTCCCATCTCCAGGACTTTCATTTTACAGATGAGGAAACAGAAACAGAACGGTTGAATTACTTTCCCCTTATCACACAGCTGATAAGTAGCAGACTCCAGACCTGTATGCAACTACAGGTCCAGATCTTCTGACTCAAGTCCCCAGGAGGTTTCCAAAGCACAACGGCAGTAATAATCATAATCGTAATAATAACCCCATGTATATCATGCATTATGGTTTTAAAGGGCTTTACACATTTGAGACTCACAACTGCCTTATGAGGTAGGTGGTAGTTGCGGAGGGGGGCAGGGTTAGATCGGTAGGAAACAATGGAAACAGGAGGTCAATGATGGGTACAAAATATTGCGTGTGTGTTTTGAGTTGGAGTTGCCATACTGGTTGGTTTCGCTTTAACTCTTTATGAGAGGTATTCTAGAGTGGGGGCATTACTATCAAGAAATAATTAGGGTGATAACACTTCCTAGCTGTGTGACCCTGGGCAAGTCACTTAACCCCAATTGCCTCAGCAAAAATAATAATAATAATAATTAGGGTAAATAACATAAAAGCATCACTTAAAGCTTTCTTAAAAGTAAACGTCATTGATTTTGAGATGTACACCAAATAAATAGATTCTTAAGAAAGTTTTGCCCTATCTATGGTAAACATGAAGAGAATGGTGGTATGAGCAAACAGGTGGTACTGGAGTGGCTTTACTGAGCATTTCTTCACAAAGGCCAGTTAGTAGGTGATGGCATTTTTCCCATTTTATAGATTAGGAAACAGAAGCCAAGGCACAATGATCTGCCCTGAATCACACAGCTAATGTGTGCATCTAGTGCAGGATTCAAACTCGGGGCTCTCCGATTCCACATCTGGTGTTTAAAGCATAGTTATTCTCCATGATAGCCTCTCTTGTTCCAATAACAAGTCAGATTTGAGAGGCAGCAGGCAACTGGGCTTATAGGACAAGCCAGGGAGTCAGCAAGACTTCTCTTGTGGCTGTTCTAGCCCCACCTCTATTGTGTGTAAAGGTCTCTGTCTCTGTGCCCCTGTAATAACTCTCTCAAGCTGTAATTTACAGGTTGGTAACCCTATTACACCACTGGAAGGAGTTTCCACGCTGGGAGTTCCCCATACCGATGAAATAAAAAGTACAAATCCTCCCTAAACCAAAAAAGAAAAAAATATATAAACAAATTTTTTGAAAACTCTTGCTTATTTCTTCCAACTCGAAATAGGGGAACACGGTATCAAAGACAGTTTCAATTGGAACAGTCCTTACAGGCAATCTACTCCATCTCTCTTCACTTTAAAGATGAACCCAGGAAGGTTTTGAGATGAAAGGGTGTTAGAGGTCATTATGCAGAGCTCCTTAATTTTACAGGAGAGGAAACTAAGGTCTAGGAAGATCATAGGATAAAAAGCTTAGAGCAGGGTCTTAAGAGGTCACTGCTTCCTTCCATCCATCAACCACATTTTATAGGTGAGGAAACTAGGCCCAGAAGGGTAAATTAACTTTTCCAAGTTCACACAGGGAGCAAGTAGCAGAGCTAGCATTTAAACCCAGGTCCCCTATCCCAAATCCTTTAGCCTTTCCATTGTATTATGCTCACGTGATTTGTCCACGGTCACACGAATAGTTAGAAGGAACTTTAGCATTTGAACTCAAGACTTCAACTTGCATATCCAGCTCCCTTTCCACCGTATCATATTATCTCTTTTTTCTTAACTGCAATTGCTAGAGAGACCTGTCCAATCTGGTGCAAGGAACCCTCTCCAAACCAGAAAAGACTTTCTTCTACTGCACCATCCCCTCCCCCACCTCTTTGTTCCCATGCTGAAACCTCTAGTTATGGTCCCCTGAGATTAAAATGCCACTTACTAATCAGCCAACCACTGGTTCCCAGGAAATTCCGCCTCCCCCTGCCTTTCAGGTTCCAGATCCACCTCATTCAAATGGGAAAGAAGACAAGGTCAGTTCCAATCTGAGTGTTAAAGGAAGGCAGAGAATTAATCAGCACAAGCTGGCACCATTGGGTTCACTTAGAGCTCCAGCACACACACACACACACACACACACACACACACACTCACTCCCACACCCCTTTCCTTTCCTCCCTCCAATGCCCACGGTGGCAGAAGGGCACATCTTGCCAACCCAAGCTGCCAATACTTTCGGTCATCTCCCACGTGTCCAAGTGGTTGGTTTTCAGAGACTATTGTGTATATTTTTTCAAAGGTCTGGAGGCACAGGGGACCAAGTCAGTATTTGAGGAAACATCCAATAATTAAGGCAATTTTGACAATAATAGATAATAATTGGAGAAGAAATTGTGAAGAATGTCTTGCCTGCTTATCCTAGCACCCCAGACATAGTGCCTTCTGTGAAGTGGCTGCCAAGAACAAGGTTACTCCCACCCGACTACACCACTGCAGGCAGCGACTGTTCACCACATGCTTAATGCTAGGCTGGGAGAATGGTTGGTTTGCACTTCTGACTGGCAAATCAATGGCACAAAAAGCTTGGGGTGGGGAGAGGGAGAGGTAAAGGACCCCAAGGCCCAAGGAAGGCCTCACATCTCTGAGAGGGGGGCTCACACTTTGGGCGACCTCAGAGGCACCAGATCTGGGTAGTGAGCAAGAAAGGACCTTTTCATTCAAAAGAAACAATGGCTCCCAATCCATTCTGTGAGCGTCAGACCTTACTCATGGTGGGCACTCCAAACTAAAGGCAAGATGGCGGGCCCAGCAGTCCAAAAAGGAAGGAGCCAGCCCTTCCACACACTGATAAAAGCACAGGCAGATGGCTCCTGGGCTACGGCAAAGGGAATGGTAGGGAAAAAACAGCAAATCATTCCAGCCTGAGAGAAAGTGGTCAGATGATCTCAACTGCTACTATTCAATCCAATCCGACCAGCATTTATTAAACACCTTTTATGTGCCAGGTGGTGTGGTAAGCACTACTATACAAAGACAAAACCAAAACTGTCCTTGCCTTTAAGGAACTTATACTGGGGAAAGCTATATGTATAAAGTAAGTACAATGGGGGAGAAAACCTGCGCAATCTTCAAGAGGGAAAAACTTCCTGTAGGAGACCACACTTGCCCTAAGGCACTGGTAGAAAGAAGAAAGCAGAGAGAACTGGACTGTTTCTCTCTAACCATCCCTCCTCCCATCCTCATAGGTCCCAAGGACCTTCTAGTTCGAACGCCTACCCAGAATTCCCAGGTGAAGAAATGGACCTCGAATACTTTAATATTACTACATTCAAGATTACAGGGGCTTAGATCTCCAGTTAGAAGAGGGAACTGGGGCCCAGACAAGAGGAAGTGACTTGACCAAAGTCACACATGAATCCTAGAGCAGGGAGGGCCCTCAGAGACCATCTATTCCAACCTCTTCATTTTACAGAAGAGGAAACTGAGGCCCAGGGAGGGGAAGGTTCAGTAAATGGCCAATTCCGACTTCAAATCTGGGTTCTCTGATCCTCAATCCAGCATATGCTCCTCTTGGTATTCCCTATCGATCTCAGGTTACACAGGCCAATACACTAGCTAGGTCTCACTCTCCTTTTAAATCTTTTGGCCTTCTTCCTTGCTATCAGCTATCACTCTCCTTGTTGTCTGGTTCTTTTCTAATTGGCTTCTCCTAATCGTCAGTGGCTGGGAAACCAGATGAGCAAGCTGGGAGAATGTTATCTTTGTATCTGTCTCCTCCTTCACCCTCCGGGTAGGTACCTTAGAGTGTAACTTCAGATTCTCCTCCTACCCCAGCAATAAATGTCTGCTAATTACATTAAATAAGAGAGTAAATAAAGCTCCCCCCGGCTTCTGGTAAAGTGCATGGGCTTTATGGCTGCTGTTCCAGAAGCTGACTTTTTTCTCTTACTTTCCAAGTTACAGGTTGCATTTTAATCTGTCGGGGCCATCAGAAATCCTCTACGGAACACTTCGTGTTCTTTTCAGTCCTGTCAGAGTGCTACAGTGTTGGACATTAGGAAGACTTGAGCTCACATCCTTCCCCTGGCACTTAAGCCACCTAACTCCTGAGTAAGATGCTTCAGCCTTTCAGCCTCTGTTTCCTCATGTGTACAACAGAAATAATAACAGCACCTTCATCCCAGGGTTGTTTCGAGGATCAAATGAGTGAATCAATGTCAAAGCTCTGAAAGCCTTGAAGTATGACATAAATGCTAGCTGTTCTTATTAAATGCCATCTCTTTCAGAGCCTTCTCTGACCCTCCAAAGCATATGGGAGCTCTCTCTAAATCCCTCTAGTACTCAGCTGATGAACTTTTATGTCACTTTACTTCCAACTTTATACTTTGCTTATTTGTGCATCAGCCTCATCATCCCACCTCCACTCTGGAAACCTACTAGATTATATGCCAGATTATAGGGCAAGGCCTGTGTCGTCTTCATTTTGGAAGAGGATAAAAATGCCTTGTGTATAACAGGAATTAAAGGATTTATCAAAACTTATTACAAGGGTGCAGCTAGGTGGTGCTACAGTGAATGGAGTACCAAGCCAGAGTTCAAATTTGACCTTGAATGCTTACTACTTGGGCAAGTCACTTAAATCTGGCTGCTTCTTAAAAACAAAAACAAACCCAGTGGTCCTAGAGGTGCTAGATTTCATTTGAGAATTAGCTGAGACAACCAGAGAAATTCAAGCCTCTCAATTCAGTTCTCTAGCTGCTATCCCAGCTCACCTCTGGCCTGGGTGTCCTTCACTCACTTTAGTTACCTGGGCTCCAATGGAAGACCAGCAGCTGGGAGAATGCACTATCTCAGAAGACAGGATAAGCATTTGTCCCAGGTGTTAGGGGGGAGTCCTTCTTGGGTGGGGTGTGGACTAGGTGACCTCTAAAATCCCTTTGAGCTCCAGGACTAGAGATCTGTGAGAGAAATAAGACTAGGACTAGAGGCAGAGTAAATGGGAGGTGCAGGTTAGAAATCCAAAGTGTTATAAGAAATTGAAGAGGGATGGGCTCACTTTCACCTGGAGGAGTGGGGAGCCGGTGGTCAGAGGCCATTTCACGGAGGGGCCATTACTAGAGTTGGGCTTTGAAGAAAGGGAGAAATTTCCACAGGTGAATATAGCAATAGAGTTGCCAGCGAGGCGTCCATTCTTGGCATGGGAGCAAAGCCACTGACAAGATGGGAAGAGAGCCAGAGATAGGGGGTGATACAAGAAAGGGATGGCCATGAGGCTGGGCTAGAACACGGGCACAGTGCAGTGATACCACAAGAGGCTAGGTTGAGAGAACAGGGGCTGTTTAGTCTGAACAAGAGAAGGCTCCAACAAGAAAATATGAGAGTTTTCCCCAAGTTTTTAAAGGGCTGTGAAATAAAAAAGGCATTTGATTTATTCTGCTTGGTCCAAGGGGGGAGAAGTATGAGCAACGGAAGTTACAAAGAGGCAAATGGAAAGCAAAGTTAGAATTGGATTGGAAGGCCTTTGATGCCTTTTGGGAGAGGCTATTTCATTCAAAACAAAGCCTCACAGGGGCCATATTTCTCCCCTAAAAATCAAAGGCTTTGGTATGGATTCTGGCTCTGACACGGGGTACTTATATCAAAGTAGGTAGGCGATTTAATTGCTTTGGGCAAGTTTCCTCACCTGTAAAATGGGGATAGTGCTAAAACACACCTCACAAATCAAAGGCTCACAGGCATCAGAGTCCATTTTGTCTAACCCTTTCATTTCACAAATAAGGAAAACGTAGGTTCAGTCCAGGGGTTTTGGCCAAGGTCACATGGGCAATCAATGACCAAAAAATAGGTTCTGAATCCAAGCCCTAAATCCAGATCCCGTGATCTTTCTACTATACTCCAATGCCTTCATGCTACACAGAATGGCTATCTTGACTGTCTCTTTAAATTGTCTAGAGGTTAAGGTAGGAGGTGGAGAAAAAAAAAAGCATACTTTCCAGCCCTTAAGACATAGCATTGCTAAATAAATGAGAGTTACTATTCACTCCCTTGTGGCTCGCTTGTTTCTGAGTGTTTTAATAGTCCTATAAGAATAGCTGAACATAATGCTTTTCAGAGGCTTAGGAAGGAGACAATTTGGAGGAAATCTGCCTCTAAATTGGACTGGGATTATACCTGGTAACCAGGAATCTATTTGACTCGAAATGGATATTGAGTAGTCTAGAAATATAATTTATAAAAGATCAAGAACAGCTCTAACTATACAGTAAGAACATCTGGCTTTTCTTTATACGGCCTTTCTTTCAGAGAACTCCTATTTGCCTAATTCTCAAATGGTTAGGATGCTACATTCCTTTAGGACCAATTCAAAGATGACCTAAAAGTTAGTCATGACTGACTGGTTCAGTATTTTCTTTAAAAACTTGTGTAAAGTTTTAAAAAACTGAAATATGTCCAAGTAACATGGATACAGACCAATAAAATCAAAGGAAATAATAAAGTTCAATTCTATTACTTCTGTAACTGCTTGCTACATAAAAGACTATGGAGGCCGTATTGCCCCACTTATCTGTTTGGATACTTTTCCTTGGTGGGAATAATGTGCAGTACATAGGCAGAAAGAGTATAAGTTGCTCTTTCTGCCTCGCTCCTCAGTCTAGTTAAGGGTCAACTTCTGTACTGGTGAATGACGGTATTTAGTTGTGGGAAAAGTGTCATAGCCTATTTGATAACTTATTAATCACAAAATAATAATAAATCTCTGGCTTTAAAAAAAGGAAGTGGCTCCAAGCATCCTTATGCATTAAGTTCGTTATCTTTGGAGTAGATGAATGTTTTGTGTAGGGGATGGAGGAGATGGCCTCCTAGGTGTCTTCCAGCTATAAAGATTCTATTATTACATTGCACAGCTAGGTGGCACTGCAGTGGATAGAGTACCAGCCCTGGAGTGAAGAACTTAATTGAACTCCAGCTTCTGATATTCACCAGCTGTGTGACCTTAGACAAGTCACTTAACCCTGATTACCGACCTTCCTCCCCTCCCCAACACAAGGTTCTATTATTATACCTCCTCATATGGGAATCTTGTGTACAGGTCTAAGAGAATACAGGTAGAAAGGGTCTTTGAAAGCAGCATGACATAGTAGAGGGTGTAGATTCAAATCCTGGATTTTCTACTTACAACTTGAGTGACCCTTTGGCCTCTCAAAATCTCCATTTTTCTTGTGTATGAAATGAAAGGGCTGGATTAGATCACTAAGGTCCTTCTGGCTCTCAATCCCATGATGCTTCATTGATCTCTCATCAGCTACACAGTAAAAATGAGCTTTCCACGAGCACTTGTAATACCACAGCAACATGCTTGAAATGTGTTTTGTCTGTGCTGGTAAGGAACGCAAGGAGGAATTCGCTTCCAAGCAATTTTAATGAACGTGATGGTGTCTCCCTTACACAGACAACCCAGACCTACCTTTTTGCTCCTTATCCAAGTCTTCAACTAATCCTGCAAGTGGATCCCAACATCACTTCCATCAAAAGGGAAGGAAAACAACAATTATACAGAATCAGTTATTTTGCACGTGAGATGCCCCAACTAGATGCTGCTGCAGAAGCTGAACTTTTAAGTAGGTCTTTTTTTCTTTGAGCCATCAAGAGACTGAGTTGAGGATCACAGATTATCCACTAGAAAAGAATCCAGGGGTCATCTGGTTCCACTCCCTTATTTTACAGAGAGGAAAACTGAGGCATTGAAGGAAGGAACTTGCTCAAGGTCACACAAGTAGTAAGTTGTAGAGTTAATATTCGCACCCAGGGCCTCTGACTGCAGATTCAGTGTTCTTGCCTCTGCACAACACTATTTTCCAGGCCAATGATGACTAGGAATTGGTGACTGTGCACATCTCTATCTCACCCCCTCAAAGAAAGCTAAGGGATCACACCTGGAGAAATTGGGCAATACAAACATCAAATATCATACCCCAATATGAGGTTATTTTCCCCTAGGGTAAAGCTTGTTGAAGCATACCAGGTCTCAGTGTTCTTTCCCATAATCTATACAAAGTATTTGAACAGCATCCATGAGCATATGACTAGTCTTCCACGGCCAATGGCTGACATGCTCCAAGTAGCCGTGGAGGGAAGAAGCTTGAAAGTGGGTTTTGAATTTCAGTTCTCTCCTCCACCAGATGTCTACTCTGTCCCTTCCATAACCCTTCACTGCTACCAGGGGGCAAGGTGGCAAGTTGAAGAATTTCCAACCAAATGGATGGATCTTAAGAGCAATTTAAAGCAGAGGAGACAAAGTAAGAGAATGACAATATAGCCTTTATCCCGATCTCTTGAGTGCCACAATATCCTTCTCCTCTCTGCTCAAAAGAGCAGAAAACGGATGGTGAGTTGTACAGGACAGACTTATCAGTCACTGTTGGCAATTGCTTTCCCTCTGCTTTCTTGCCATCCCACTTATTATCTGACTAACTGCTCCTCAAACGTTTCAACTCTATAAATATTTTTATGCACCTACTATATACTAGCTCGAGCATTCATCACATTCAGCCTTGTATATACAAATAGCATGAATATAGTTTTCCCTTTTCTACTCAATCAAAATCTTCTAGGGACTATGTTCCAGATGATCTGGGCACCTTGCCATTTCCTCTACTTGACATTCCATCTCCCAACACGATCCCTCATGCCTGGAATACAGTTGGCCCCCCTCATCTCATCTTGGAATCCCAGGCTCTCATCAAGGCTTAGCTCAAGAGCCACCTAGTACAGGAGACCTTTGCTGATGCACGATCCCTCTCCCTCCCAGCCTCTCAGATCCCTTTTGAAATCCGTGTCTATTTCTGGGTTCTAGTGGAAGGACGCTGGCAAGCATAAAGAAGGAATTAGCACGATCAAAGGCCCAGAGACGATGATCTTAGAGAAAGGAAGACTAAGGGAACATAGCATAGCTCTCTTCAAAAATGTAAAGGGCTGTCCTTCGGAAGAGGAATTAGACTTATTCTGCTTGGTCCCAAAGGGTGGAACCAGGAGCAACAGGAAGGAGTGGCCAAGAAGTGAATTCTATCTCAATATCAAGAAAATCTTCCTAACGATCAGAGCTGCCTGCAAATGGGAGTCAATGGCTGGGGAGATGGTGTGGTCCTTCTTGAAATCAGGCAAGAAACTGGCTGACCGCCTGTTGGGAATGGGAGTAATTCATTGAAGCCATATGCTAGATAGTGGACACATTCTGTGATTCAGGATGTATATTCTGTATTCATTACACTATTACATGTACATATTGTCCAGTCCCTTTTGAATGGAAGCTCCTAGAAAGCAGACTGTTTCATTTCTGTCTTTGTATGTTCAGCATCCAGCACCGTGCCAGGAATAAATAGTAAGCACTGAACCGTGGTTCTTTGAATTAATGCCTTAAGCTGTTTCTTGTTCCCCCATGGGGCCTAGAAGCATACTTAGCATAGTGGGCACGTAAAACATTATTGGGGTGAAGGAATACCAAGTAAAAATGGAAACTTCTCCCTCAAAGAGCTCTTCTGAGCAAGATTTCAATGAGCTTTATTTACAAGTGTTGGGTCTCAGTGACAGGATAGTCCCCCCAAGCTCTTCAAATCATCTTAATCCTGAAATATAAAAGTCCAGGCCACCTTCAGAACACAGTGTTGTGGAAGCATGTTCAAATCTCTACCCTGATAAGCCAACCCTGCAACTTGAAGGCTACCACTAGTCCTCAAAGTTTGGGAGAGACTATGTGTGTATGTGTGAGAAAGAGAGACAGAGTCAGAGACAGAGAGGAGAGAGAATTATACTACTTTTCCAGAAACAGAGAGATGTTTCATTTTAAAGACATGCTTAGAAGAGGAAAAGCCTAGTGACTGAGCTCATTCAGCCAGAGGCGGCGCCGGATCACAGGGCAGTCGGTGAAATGCTTCTACCCGAAATCCAGTTGGCCAACCTCTTTTCCTGAAGGAGGAGGCTAACATGCAGAACTGGAGGGAGGCCAGGGCAATGGTCAAGATTACTCCTGTTGCTCTATCAGTGGCCTGAATGGCAAGCAAAGGTATTTACTCCGTCTGTGTTGTGACAGTAGCCTAGCCTCAAGTGAAGGCTTCCACCACGCCACATTTATGGGCCAGTCATGCATTTTTGTTATTGTTGAGAGTGGTGCGAAATTTCACCACAGGAGCCCAAGTCCTTGGTGGTCTTCCAAGGATTGCAGCTAAAAAGGCACTCCCTTTGTTCCTTGGGAGAATGCAGTCCAGTAGGTCATTCAAAAGGGGAAATAAAAGCAGAGCCCTGGGAGGGAGATGAAGGACAAGACAAAAAGAATCAAATGTTTGGGGTGGGAGCACATTAGCTTCCATTTCCTACTGCAGCCTACTATGAACACCCCCAATCTCTGGGATAAGAATGTCGGTGCAGGCAGCCTTCCAGAGATCTTGGGCAGGTGTTTGCAGAGACCCTCGGAAAGCAAGGTCCCCAGAAGTGGAGATCAGTAAAGCCTAAAGAATAAAGTTTCCCTTGTGTGTACACACACACACACACACACACACACACACAAACTGGTCAAGGGCTCTTGATCCCTTTTCAAATGGTGCTAGCCAGAAGATGAAAATGAAAACTACATCTTGTTTTCTATTAAATACCTCCTCACAATCTGGCCCTTTAAAATAGGGAAAACAAGAACTAGCAGAGTTCTGCTAATCAGGTGTGTGTGTGTGTGTGTGTGTGTGTGTGTGTGTGTGTATAAAGTGTAGGAGGCTGAGCTAATGATCGAACTGTAGATGGAAGGAGCCCTTTGACAGTCCTGGGCCATGGAGAACCTCAGGGAACGTTTGTCCACTTTACTTTTTTCGAGCGGGCAGGCAGGCAGGCAGGGAGGAAGCAAGAAGGGAAAGAAAGAGCTTTTCAAGGCTCTACAACCAATAAAACCTTGCATCAGTGAGTACATACTTCAGCCTGAAAAAAAAAAAAAAGACAGACAGCTCAAGGGCAAATAGTGTCTAATCGAGTGTGTGTAAGTTACTTGATAACTGCAAAGGTGCAGTAGGGATTGACTTACTGTGGGAAAAAGGCTGGTCCTATCAAAACAATTTATGTAACATATGGTTGGTCCCTCTCCTAAATCATCCAAGAGCTTCCCACAATTACCTTTACAATTAACATGTAATTCAGGGCTACCCCTAGACTCCAATGTTATTAATAGCCCCGCTGAAACCAGGCTGAAGTCACTGGAAGTACCTACTTGGAATTCTCTTTCTCTCAGTACCACCTCCCTGTTCCACCCCACTAACAAGCCAAGTCTAAGTAGTCACCTCCAATTCTCAAAAAGGTCAGGAATCAGTAGCGAGAGATACTTTTAGTTACCATCAGGAATTGAGGCAAATCAACATTATTAACTTAGGTTAAGATGAGAAACTGAAAACATCTTAACATCAGTTTGATTAAGGTTAGAAATGGAAACCTGCTAAAGTGAATTTGGTTAAGGTGAGAAATTGAAACATCCTAAGATCAGTTTGGGTAAGTCGAGAAATCAAAACATCCCAAAGTTTGGTTAAGGTTAGAAACTGAAATACCCTAATATAACTTCGGTTAAGATGAGAAATTGAAACATCCTAAGGTAAATCTGGTTAAGATCAGAGAAACATCCTAAAATCACAGTTTGCTTGAGGTGAGAAATTGAAATATCCCAAAGTAAATTTGGTTAAGGTTAGAAACTGAAATATCCTAACATAAAAGTTTGGTTAAAGTGAGAAATGGAAACATCCTAACCGAAGTTTCATGAAGGTAAGAAAGCGAAACATCTTAGCAAAAGTTTGGTTAAGGTTAGAAGCTGCAATATCCTAACATAAGCTGCTTAAGGTGAGACATTGAAACATCCTAACAACTTTGCTTTAAGGTCAGAAATGGAAACATCACAGCAAAAGTTTGGTTTAAGATTGGAAACGGAAACATCACAACCTAATTTGGGTTAACAATTAAAGTGGTGTAACATCCCTTTGGTTTAGGACAGAAATGGAAGCAAAGCAAGCTAACTTTGATTAAGCTTGGGAATTGAAGCAGTAACACCACCAGTGATAAGCTAAAGGCTTTTGATGAGACTTCAAGAGTCTTTTGAGACTTCTAAAGCTCAATCGTGTAACTGACTACAGAGTTCTGCTACAGAAGACACTCTGTGGCACAGGCACTAATGAGCTGGCACGGAACTGTTGCTTGAAGGGGCAGCCGGGTGTAGCAAGAGCACATGACTAGGAGCCAGAAAACCTACTAGCTTCCTGACCTTGAACAAGCCATCTCGACTTTGGGAGGGGGGAGGGCCTCAGTTTCCTTCTCTGTAATCCCGTAAAATTGACACGGAGCTCCCTCCCGGCTCCCACCTCCTAAGGGTCCTCAGTCAAGAGGCTCCAATCCTAGGCAGAAATTGCCCAGGGATCAGAGAAAGAGGCTCTTCCCCAAATCATTTAACAAAAGAATGAATTTTGCCCAGGCTCCCCAGCAGAGGTGTCTGGCCCACTGGCCAACACCTACAGTTCAAAGAATGTGATAATTTTTCCACCAGTTTAGCCCTCTTTCATTTGCAAGACGCTCTCCAAACAGAGTTTAAGATTTCCGGTGGGTAATCAGTCCTTTCAAAGGCCTGTAAATTGAATGTGCAATTAACCCTAAGGTTAAGTGAGAAAAAAAAAATACCAAATACCTTCCAGAAAAATCTCGTCGGACTCCCCCCACCCCCCAAGTGAGGGTCTGCTGGGGGCGGGTGTTTTTGTTTTGAAGACAATTCTAAAGCTTCAGCAGCCACTAAAAGCCCTAAGGAGCCAAGTTGTAGTGGGAGAGCGGCAAGCCGGGAAGAGGATTTGGAAAAAGAAAATCAATTCAAATTACAAGTTTGGCACACGTGTGCTATACAAACCCACTCAGGTTTGTCTCTTTCCTGACCCCCGACCCCAGACCCCTTTCTCTCTCTCTCTCTCTCTCCCCCCCCCTTCGACACCTCCTACAACGGAGTGGTCAGCCCCGCAAAGGTCGGACAAGTCTGGGACCCTGGAACATTGGCGGGGGGCGGGGGGAGGAGAAGCCCCCTCGCGCAAGAGTTTTCCGGGGGATAAGGAGTGGGGCTGGGAATGTGTTCAGGAACCCCCCTCGGTCCCCGGGTGGGCGAGCTGGGGGGCAGGGGCCAAGCTAGCCGCCTGCCCCGCGGCTCTGGTTTCTGGCCGCCTCACCTGAGGCCGGTGTGTGGGTGTGCCTGCGGATGGGGGCGCAGTCCCGGGCGTCCCGGTCCCGGGGCTCCCTCTCTCCCTCCCTCCCTTCCGACTCACCGTTGATCTCGTTACTGGGCGCATCGTTTTTGTTGAAGCCCTTGGAGACGTAGACCTGAAGCACTTCCAGGCAACTTTTCGATTTGAGCTCGGCGGCCAGGAGGCTGAGGCTGAGGGCGGCCAGCGTGCAGAGGAGCGACGGGAGGGGCAGCCGGGCCATGGCTGGGGAGCTGGGGGCGCGCAGAGCGGGGCACGGCAAGGGGCACGGGGAGCACGGCACGGGCGGACCGGTCCGAGCTCGGGGCGGGCGG
>JAJPUD010012988.1:0-46455 GCA_023553655.1 Myrmecobius fasciatus
AAAAAAAAAAAACCACCACCAGTCTGTGTTCTCTGTTCATTACAAAAAAGTATAGATTTCCAAGGAGTGGAACTATAAAGGGAAGCAAGTGCGAAACTTTCTGGGTCTCTCTCTGAGGTCTGCAAACTATATGTTCTAAGGACTCAGTGTAAGGCTTTCTGGAGGGAAGAGCAAGCCTTAATGATGTCCAGAGCATATTAAGAATCCTTGGTCTCTTAGTGCCTGAGATTCTCTTTTTGGAACCTCCTAAATTGGTCATACTTTCCTTGGCACAAGGCTTCTTGCCAGCTCATTTTAATAACAATAGGGAAAGAGGAAAGGCAATGATCAATTATATAGAGCACACTATGTGCTGAACACTTCATAGATGATGATAATACCTACCATTAATTTAGCACTTGCCATATGTCAGACACTATAGCTCTTTTATGATGTTCCTGATCCTTGAAGGGAGCACTTCCTATCCTTAAATATTCCCTGTCACCATCCTGCTACAAGTCCCAAATTTAGCCAGATGATAGCTTGGATGTGAATCAAATCATTTCTGAAAAAAGTACTTTCACAAGCTTTATTTCCCTCCTTAACAGCCCGACACATCTGTCATAGATCTCAAGAGATTTTCTATAGAAAAGCCTATAGGGTTTCTCTTGGACCCTCTTCTCTATTCCTTCTCCTTTAGTGATGTCTTCATCTCCCACTAATTCAATTACCTTGTCCATGGAGATGACCTCCATATTTACATTACCAGATTTATCTCTCTGGAACTCTAGTCTTGTATTACCAATTCTCCATTAGACAGCTCTTCCTGGATGTGTCCCACAAGTATCTCAAATTCAATATTATGCAAAATGGAGTTGGCTACATTTCCTTCCTATCCCCAAGCTATCCCTCCTCCTTACTTTGCTATTTCTGCGGAGGTTTTCACTATTCTTCTGGTCACACAGACTAAGTATCTAAGGATAGATTTGAACTCCTGACTCTTAGGTCTGGCCCTCTATCCCGAGTCACTTTGTGTGATTCCTGTGGATTGTATGTGCACGTTGTATGGACATATAGGGCATTTGAAATATAGTAGTTACAGTAGCAGTATACAATAACCAGTGATCTGAGCTGACCAGTATTCTGTCAGTACTGTGACAGTATTCTGACCAGTATTATCCAGAGGAATGTGATGTCTTAGTTGACTACCAGGGACACTATGTTCAAGCCACCATCCTAACATTTATTTCATGATTTCTCTGGGAAGAATGTCTGATAATTTTTCCACATCACAAAATCCTATGCTTGTGGGCAACTGGTCAAGTTAAAATCCATGCTAAATGAGTTCTAAGCATAGAATATGAGGTAAAATATTAAAAAGAGGAACATCTATGTTCATGTTTCCCTGTATCTTTGCCTCCTGATACCACTTTTTGCAAAGAAATGCTTGCTTTTAAGATACTGTAATAATAGGAATACACATATTTGCCTTTCCCCCAACATTTCGGAGACACACTCCTCCATACACTATTTCATCTCTGGGTTGAATGAACTCGGACAAGTGAACTCAGACAATGCATATATATGTCTACACACACACACACACATATATATACATATATATACACACATATGTATTTATAGCATGGGTCCCATGGAGTTTACCTGCAAATGCAGCATTGTACCACAGCTTGAGGAACCCTTGTAGTAGCTACTCCTGAGCTAGGTCCTCAATATCATTTCTTGGGACCTCAAGAGTTGGAATAGCTGGTTGCAAATCCTGGTACACACTCCTTTTCCAGGCTCACTGATAGCATATTCAGAAGGCACAAGGTCATAGCCTCCAGACTCTTTCACTTAAAAAGAAAGAACAGGGGCAGCTAGGTGGTGTAGTGGTTAGAGCACCAGCCCTGAAGTCAGGAGGACCGGAGTTCAAATCTGGTCTCAGGCACTTAACACGTCCAAGGTGTGTGACCCTGGGCAAGTCACTGAACCCCAACTGCCTCAGCAAAAAAAAAAAAAAGGAAGGAAGAACAAATGCTGTCAAAGAGCCAGAATCCAGTCTCTTCCCTTCCTGCAGAATGATCTCTCTTTCACCAGAATCCCTCCTAGAAGGAAGAGGACAGACCAAAGAGGAGCTGACTATACACACAGAACACAAGCTATCAGTCCTGACAACAAAATTTATTAAGCATGGAAAAAAATTAAAGGGAAAAATGGTTTTGCTCCCTGTAGGACCTTCTACCCAAGTGTCACCTGCAACTCCTCCGGGTCAGCCTTTCTGCTCTTTGGAGTGGTTATGGAAAGGTCCTGAAGCACCCAAACCACACCTGTGAAGAAGTGAGAGGAGTGATTGGGTCTAGAGCTCTGGACCTGAGTTTAAACCAGGGAAGGTGGTTTTCCCTACCCTGAGTTCACCATTCCCATAGGTTCCTGAGGTAGTTTGATGGCTCAGTGAATACTTCCGAGCTCAGTGATCCTAGCCAATAACTTCATGTTGTCTAACAAAATGCTTCCACTGGAGAAGGAAACAACAAACCATCCTCATATCTTTGTCGAGAAAACTCCAATGGAGTCACAAAAAAATCTCACCTAACTAAAATGGTCAAACAACACTTCTGGGTAACCAATGTCTCTAGCTTTCTCGTTCCTACTTCAGCTTATGGTATGGTCTGGCAACTTCTGCAGCACAATCTTGGCTCTGGACTAAACAGATGGAGCTGTGGGCCATAGTAGCTGCAAGGATGCAAACTCTCATTCTTTCATTGAGTGGGCACCCTTAATTCAACTGTGACAACCCTCTGCCCCCACATCCTGAATTTCTTTCTAGGGCAAAGGGAGAAAGAGCATAGGTGTAGCAATCTGTTGGTAACTGTTTAATAACCGGTTCTCTGGGGGAAGGAGATATATACATATATATGTATATATATATATATATATATATATATATACTTACAACATACTTTTGAGTTTAATTTATATTGTTTATTCTCTTCTTCACTTTCTTAAGTCTATAATCAATCAAACAAATCAAGCCCTGATTTAGAGCATTTGCCAGTTTTCAAGGTGGAAAATTATTAACATTCAGACCAAAGTTTAGTTCTGTGCTCTAATTTGAACTTATGCTTATTTCAAGCTAACTCTGGCTTTTATATCTCAAGTAAAAATCAGGATATGGGAAACATTTAGGTAAAAGAAAGCAGTAGACTTTCTGCTTCTATGACATAGATACAGGAAAAGGAAATTGGGAAATGAGCAGACTTTTTTCCCTTTTTCTGGGGGGGGGGAGGATTGTGGGAGGAACTATTCTTGGTCTTTGATAAGGTGCATATAACCCTGAGTTTTGGCCTGAGTTTTTTGCCCCCAAATCCTTGGGGCTGGAGGAATAGGGGAAGGAAGGAAGATATGGGGAGATAGAAGAACCAATGACCTTCCCTTTTTCTTTTAGTCTCTCCTTTTAATTTTTCTCTTTGCCCATTGCCCATTTGTTATGGTTTAGATCATTAAATTCTGGGAAAGCTGAGCCTTGTTGCTTCTGCTCAGCATTTGAGTTCCCTACTTCTTATCTATGTTTTGCAGATTATATATGTCCCTTTAAGGATTCCAGAACATGACTCAGTTCCACCTTCCATATCAAATTTTGTCAAATCCAAATTGTTGTCAAGGATAAGAGGGGAGTGCCTGCTGCTCTGATTACAGTTAGTTCCAAAACTTCAATTACATAGATTTATTAATAATGATCCACATAGCAGGTCTCACCACTTTCTCATGTCTCACTAATCTGTTTTAATGGAGCTAGTGGATCAAGTTGATAGATATTTGTTAATCATTTATCATGTGCTAATTATTGTGCTAAGCGTTGGAAATCCAAAGAATAACCGAAAATAGTCTCAAACACTCAAGGAGTTCACAAGGTTAATGAGAAAGACCCCATGAAAATCATGTACAAACAAGACCTATACAGGATAAATTTAAATTAATCTCAGAGGGTAGGCTTTAGGATTAACAAGACTGAAAAAGGCATTTGATAGAGAAGTGTGACTTTTGCTGAGACTTGGTAAAGAGCCAGAAAAAAACAGGAGGTAAAAATGAGGGGAAAACATGGGAAACAGTCAGTGGAAATGCCTATAGTCAGGGGATGGAGTGTCTTGTATAAGGAAGAGTAAGGAGGCCAGGATAACTATACCAAAGGATATGACTAGGAAATAAGGTGTAAGACTGAAAAGGTAGGCAGAAGACAGGTAATGAAAGGCTTTAAAAGCCAAAGTGAGGATTTATATTTGAGTGAGGAAGTCATAAGGAGCCACTGGAGTTATTAGATGAGAGCAGGGTGGTATGGTCAGATTAGGGAGTCCCAGATGAGATGACACTAAAAACCCTCAATGCAACTACATTAATATTCAATTATTTGTAGAGGTTTTATTTTGCCTTTCCTTTCTTCGGCAGAATGTAAATAAACCATTTGAGGGGAGAGATGTTTATTTTTGGTTTTATATCCCTGATTTATAGCATAGTGCTTTACATATAGCACTTAAGAAGTGAAGTGGGGGGGTTGTTAGTTATGTTATATTAACTGTTATATGTTATATAAATGTTATATAATTTTAGTTATATAAACATTTTAAAGATATAGTTTTAAATATCTAGGTTTGAGACTAGCCTTGAAAATTACTAGGACCCTTAGATTTTTAGTTTTATGGGATCTTAGGACTCATTGATTCCAACTTTATCATTTTAAGGATGAGAAACTAGGATTTAGAAAGGGTTAAGTCATATAATGACAGTATTTGAATTGGATATAACCTCAATAGCCATATAGTCAAACCCATACCTGAGGATTCTGTGTTAGACAAACTCAAGTGGTTATTTCCTCTTATTGTGTAATTATCAGCTGTAAATAGTAAAATTTTCCTGACATTAAGCCTGAATTTTCCTTTGCCAATTCCACATACTGCTCTCTCTTTTTCTCTTGAGTTGACTAAAAAAAGGCTAATCTTCTCCCTCTTGACAATCCTTTAAAATTTAAAGTTTAATACTTGTTAAGTTACGAGTGACTTGCCTCAAATCACATAAGGAATGGTAAATGCAAGGTAAGGCAGGAATTAAAGCCAGGCAATATAATGACAAGTGCATTGGATTCAAAACTCAGCTCTGTCCTACCCAGATGATGTTGAGTGGCTCACTTAACTCTTATGAACTTGTTTCCCTATGTGAGTAGAATGAGGGAGTTGGATTAGGAAAGAGACCTTTGCCTTCCTGCTCTAAATCCACTGATTCCAAATCTTTTTTTTTTAATTATAAAAGTTTGTTGATGAAGTTTTATTTATTTATTTATTTAATTTATTACATTTATTTAAACCTACCAATGTTGATGTTGGCTTCTTGGTTCTTTGTTTTTTTAAATTTTTTTTTATTTTTTTATTAATACTTTTTATTTGCAAAACATATGTATGGGTAATTCCTAAATATTAACCCTTACAAAGCTTTCTGTTACAAATTTTTCCCCCCTACTCCCCACCCCTCCCCTAAATGGCAGGATATCCACTACATAATAATTATTTTAGAATACTTAAGAGATTGAATATATGTATAGTTATTGCCACATAACATTTTTTGTGCAGGAGAAATTGTATCTACAAGAAATAATAATCCGATAAAGGAAATACAATGCAAGCAAACCTCAATAGAGAACATGAAAATGTTATGTTGTGGCCCACATTTCACATCCCTCTCTCTGGGTGTATATGGCTTTCTTCACTGAACAATTGGAACTGGTTTGAAGCATTTCATTGTTGAAGAGAGTCATGTCTCTTAGAACTGATCCTCATATAGTATTGTTGTTGCCATGTATAATGATCTCCTGGTTCTGCTCATTTCACTCAGCATCAGTTCATGCAAGTCTCTCCAGGCCTCTCTGAAATCGTCCTGCTGGTCGTTTCTCACAGAGCAATAATATTCCATAACATTCATATACCATAATTTATTCAGCCACTGTCCAGTTGATGGGCATCCACTCAGTTTCCAGTTTCTAGCCATTACAAAAAGAGCTGCCGCAAACATTCTTGCACATGTGGGGCCCTTTCCTTCTTTTATGATTTCTTTGGGATATAAGCCCAATAGAAACACTGCTGGGTCAAAGGGTATGCGCAGTTTGATAACTTTTTGAGCATAGTTCCAAATTACTCTCCAGAATGGTTGGATCCGTTCACAGCTCCACCAACAATGCACACTGATTCCAAATCTAATGCCATTTATGCTAAACTGCTAGTTCTGTGATCCTGACCATATCATAATCTCTTTGTTTTGTTTTGGAGGCAGTCTGGGTTAAGTGACTTGCCCAGGATCACACAGCTAGTAAGAGTGGGAGCTCACATTTGACTCAAGTTCTCCTGACTACAGATCCAGTGCTCCATCCACTGGGCCATCTAGCTGCCTTCATATAATCTCTTTGACTCTGTTTGCACAAGATATAAAATGGGAATAATCCTTGTATGATCTATCTTGGGATGTAGTGGTGAGAAAAGTGCTTTGTAAACATTTAAAATACTTCTGAAATGTGAGTAATCTTTACTTCAATGGGTCTATGTGCTGATCCCAATTTGGATACTCCTGGCAATAGCATAGATCTCAACCTTTCCTCAGCTTCTCACTCTGTGTTTCTTGGCAGTATCCACATATAAAATCTCCACCTAAATTTGAGCCAACAAACCGAAGGACAAACTTCTGGGTCTTTTCATTGTTTGTGGGTGTCTGGGAAGGGATTATCTGCTGTCCATCTGTTGTTTCACTCACTATATGACCAGCCCATCTCCTCTTCAGATCATGCATTATGTTATCCCTTTATGCCACTTCTTCCACATAAGTAATTGTTGTAACTTATGTATATCTTCCATGGAGTCGGAAAAATTTTCTTTTTTAAAGTTTTTTTTTTAAATACATGTTTAGTTGTTGCTTAAAAACAAAAACATCATTCTCACCACCCAGAAAAGTCTTTTTTATAACAAAGAACCCTAAGTAAGGAATAGAAACCAGTACTTTGAATCTGGATCCACCTGACAGTATCTATGTTCCACTATTTCTCTGACCAGAGGACAAAAGGTCGCTCACTCTCTATATTGTGCTGCCCTCCCTTTTGGGAATGTCATCTGCATGAGGGCAGAACTTTTCCTCCCTTTGGATGCCCAGAATTTTACAGAATGTCCGATAAATAGCATTTGGTCAGCGCCTTTTCATTTATTCAATTCCCCATCTCAAGTTGGATCACTGCATTGTTAATGAGTATTCTTTTATATATATATATATATATATATATACATATATATATATATAAACTTTTTATTTGCAAAACATATGTATGGGTAATTCTTCAACACTGACCCTTACAAAGCTTTCTGTTACAAATTTTTCCCCCCAACTCCTCACCCCTCCCCTAGATGTCAGGAAATCCACTACATGTTAATTATGTTAAAATACTTGACAAATCGAATATATGTATACATATTTTGTTAATGAGTATTCTAATTTGTTTCAGTGCTCTATTTGTTTACATTACCGTGGTCCCTTTTCTTAGGGGACGTAGGAGCTGTCGTTTCCGGAGCCAGACGGGATTCCCCAATTAAGTCTCGGGCCTTCCTATTAAGGAGGACTGGGATTGGGGTTGTTTCAATGAGCTGCTTCTTCCCACCCAATGGGGACTGTTTCAAGAGGTCGCCTCAGCTGCGCAAAATGACCAAAAATTATTGCGTCCCTGGCGAGCTGCGGACAAGAAGCCAGCCCACTTCCAGCCCGAGCCAACCTATGAGTGGCAAGTCCAGGATTTCCCCGGCCACGTCCACTCAGCGCGCCGCCTTCCCAAACCGGGAAGTTTCCAGGAGCAGCCCTCTCATTGGCTAGCTGAGGGACGGATGCAGAGGCAACTCGTGATAGGTTGCAAACAACTAGGTGCTTAGGAGGAGTCGTGCTCAGGTTGTCTAACTCGCTGAGCCCAGGTCTAAATCCCTGATCCGGTAGAAAGGTGAGAGCCGTCTACGTTTGGGGAAGAGCATCCGGGAGCCCCTGGGATGTTGAGAGTAGACCCTGGGGCCAAGGGGCGACCGCATTTCCGCACACGCTCTCCAGGTCTCCCCCGAGAGTCTTAGGCCTCCCGTCCTCGGAAACTCCCCACCTGGTTTGGGTTCGGCTACTGCAGCTTGTTGTGGTGGAAAGAACACGGGCCTTGGAGCCAGAATCCCTGGCTCCTCTTCCCTCCTCAGCGCGTTAGCGCTTTAGCTCTCAGTTTCTTCATCTGTAAAACAGCAGGACTAGATAATGGAACGAATACCGATGCTAAGTCAAGAGACCTGAGCTTAAAACCTACCTCGGAGGCTTACTACCTGTGTGACTCTGGACAGGTCACTTTATCTCCCTGGGCTTCCGTTTCCCCACCTGGAAAATGAGGGGGTTGATTAAAGTATGTGGCTTTTGGAGTCCTTTTCAATTGCATCCATCTCAAAAGCCTCCTTCCTAGTTGTGAGATATCGATACTGATAGTGTATTGTGAAATAAGCGGCCTTTGAAGTCCCTTTCAATTGTAACTAGCTGGGATCTCAAAATCCTCCTTCTTAGTTCTAATATATGGACACTGATAATGTATTTTATACCCGGATGCGTATTCTAGAGGGGGTTGAAATAACTGGCTTTTCAAGACCCTTTCAATTGTACCTATCTCTGATCTCAAAAACCTCCTTCCTAATTCTAATATATTGACACTGATATTGTGTCTTAAGTCCCGATGTTGTAGGCTAGCTTGATAATTCAAGGAGAAAACCTTGTACAATCTCTGCATTACTTCAGGGACAATTTTTCATTAAAGAGTTTATCTGACAGTACTTTTCCTGCCCTTGTGAAATAGCAGAATATTGTTGTTAAATTGTGCCAGACTCTTCATGATTTTCTTGTCAAGAAGATACTGGAGTGGTTTGCCATTTTCTTCTCTAGTTCATTTGACAGATGAACTGAGGCAATAAGGATTAAATGGCTTGCTTACAGTTATATAGCTAGTAAGTGTCTGAGGTCAGATTTTGAATTCAGGAAGACCAGTCTTCCAGGGCTTGTGTTCTAGGACTGTTGCTAGGACTTCTTGTTGTGTAACAGAGACCAAATTTCCCCAAGAGTGGAAGCATCAGTTAGTTCTCCAAGAAATTGGTCTCAATCAGATCTGTAAAAAATCTGCTTTGAAGCTTATCCTTTAGACTTTGGATAGTTTGACCTATGAGATACTAAATGAGATTTAAAAAATAATAGCACATGTATCATGATGTCTTATATCGTTGGGTATTAGAATTCTTGTGCCTCAGTGTTTGAAAAAGGCCAAAACTTAAAGACCATTTTGTAAAGGAAGAAATGGAGACAGAATCAGGGGGTAAAAACAGTGTGATATATTGTTATAACAATGCCTCCTTCTTACTATCCAGGGCAGTCAACATAGCTGGAACAAATATCATGTTGAAGGAATCAGCCCTGTTTTATGGATGTGGAAACTGAGGCTAAGGGAAGTTAAATGTCTTGTCTATTCTGAGGTCAAATTTTAACTCAGTTCTTCTACTAAAATGCATCTCTTTTGCATATTTTGTCTTTCATTTCTGTCAAGAAGTGGATAGCTCTCTTTATCATTGATCCTCAGGGTTCATGATTGATCACAGTTCTTAAGCCTTTCAAAATTATTCCTTTACAAACCCAAGTCTTAAGAGACAGAAGTGAGGAAGGAATGTATTCCATGCAGAAGGGCCAGCCTTTAAGAAAGGAACAGTCAGGAGACTGGATTGCCTAGTTTGGGGAGTAGTAAGTAATAAATATCCAGTACCTGAAATCAGATAATGTGTAATGTCTGGAAAAGGAAACTGGGAGGAATTTTTGAGATCATCTACTTTAGCTTCCTTATTTTTACAGACAAAAATCTATGTAGACCTATTTAAAAGGGGGGGGACAGTTGATACTGTTCATAGTTGAGAAAAGATTAAGTTCAGGTATATATGTGTGTGTCTGTGTGTGGGTGTGTGTGTATATATATATATATCTGAGAATATTTGCATAAAAATAATTCATGAAAGCTGATGAGGTTATCAAATGAGACACTATAAAGAGAAAAAGGAAGGAACCCCATAATAAGTAAGTATGAAATAGATGAATTTTCAACAAAAGAGAATTAGAAGGGATTAGACAGATAAGTGAAGAACTACAGGAAATCACTGTCACAAAAATCTCAAGGGAGAGAGTATCCAGAAGAAGAAGGAGCAAATACTATATGCAGATAGAGCAGTTTCACTTGAATAATGAGGATGGAAGCCAGGTCTCTAGCCCAGTTAAAATGATTATCTTTTTTAAAAAATTTAAAAATTTTAACATTTTTTTATTGGCAAAACATATGTATGGGTAATTCTTCAACATTAACCCTTATAAAGATTTCTGTTACAAGTTTTTCCCCCCTACTCTCCACCCCTCCCCTAGATGTCAGGATATCCACTACATGTTAATTATGTTAAAACACTTGACAAATCGAATATATATATATACATATTTCCAAACTTACCATTGTTGTGCAATAAAAATCGTATCTACAAGAAAGAAAAATCAGAGAAAGGAAACACAATGCAAGCAATCATCAATCAAGAGCATGAAAATGTTATGTTGTGGTCCACATTTCACATCCCTCTCTCTGGGTATATATGGCTTTCTTCACTGAACAATTGGAAGTGGTTTGAAACATTTCATTGTTGAAGAGAGCCATGTCCATCAGAATTGATCGTCATATAGTATTGTTATTGCTATGAATAATGATCTCCTGGTTCTGCTCATTTCACTCAGCATCAGTTCATGCAAGTCTCTCCAGGCCTCTCTGAAATCGTCCTGCTGGTCGTTTCTTACAGAACAATAGTATTCCATAACATTCATATACCATAATTTATTCAGCCATTCTCCAATTAATGGGCATCCATTCAGTTTCCAGTGTCTAGCCACTACAAAAAGGGCTGCCACAAACATTCTTGCACATGTGGGGCCCTTTCCTTCCTTTAAGATCTCTTTGGGATATAAGCCCAATAGAGATGCTGCTGGGTCAAAGGATATGCACAGTTTGATAACTTTTTGAGCATAGCTCCAAATTGCTTTCAGAATGGTTGGATCCGTTCACAGTTCCACCAACAATGCATCAGTGCCCAGTCTTCCCACATCCCCTCCAACATTTGTCATTATCTTTTCCTGTCATTTTAGCCAATCTGACAGGTCTGTAGTGGTACCTCAGGGTTGTCTTAATTTGCATTTCTCTGATCAATAGTGATTTGGAGCACCTTTTCATATGACTACAAATAGTTTTAATTTCATCCTCTGAAAATTGTCTGTTCATATCCTTTGACCATTTATCGATTGGAGAATGGCTTGAATTCTTATAAATATGAGACATTTCTCTATATATTTTAGAGATGAGCCCTTTATCCGAACCCTTAAATGTAAAGATGATTTCCCAATTTGTTGCTTCCCTCCTAATCTTGACTGCATTGGTTTTGTTTGTACAAAAACTTTTTAACTTAATATAGTCAAAGTTATCTATCTGGTGTTTAACTTATTTTTAAATAGCTTTTTGAAAATTTTCCCTAATTTATGCAAAGAGAGTTTGCAACATTCATCTTTGCAAAACCTTCTGTTCCAAATTTTTCTCCCTCTCTTCTCCCCCTCTCCCCAAGACAGAAAGCAAATCAATATAGATTAACCATGTACAATTCTTCTAAACATTTTTCCATATTCAAGAATGACTTCTCTTGCCCCTTATCTGCAGACATGTAAAATGACTCATATTTCTTGCTTTCTCAGAGGGTAGGAAATGGGGTAAAGGGAAAGAGAAAATTTGGAATTGGAAAATAAAAATTAAAAAATGTTTTAAAAGAAAATAAAAGAAATGTTTCTGTCAATTCAAAACTAAAAAAAAAACCAAATCTTTTTTCTTCTTAAATTAATGACTGCTCCACCATAAAGTGCCACACCAATACTTATGGTTTTACTCTTTCTTGGTGGATATAGAGAGAGTGAGAAATAAATACATCAGGACTGCTTGCTTCAGGCAACAGGGAAGATCTGATCTCACACACTGCACCCATCAATCTTTTTTGTTTGTTTCTTAATGGAAAGCGCCATTCTGGGCAGAATTGATCTCCTTTGTGTCTTTGGGCAGAGAAGAAGATATGGGGTCATCCCCTGATGCTTTAAAAACTCTCCATCTCAGCCTGAGTTTCCTCCATTCTTCTGCAGCCTCTGCTGGCTTTAGGTTGATGACGTATTTGATGTAGATTTTGTTCCTCTTGGCTTCTTCACTTAGGCTTTGCATCTTTTTCTGTCTTTAAACCCTCGTTTCTGAAGGCATCTCTTCCCAAAGTTCCTCATGTGCTCTTTGGGCGAATCTTGTACAAAAGTGTTTCATTGTCAGCTTTTCAAGCTTGTTCGGTGTCACTTCACCTCTCCAAAGAAGTGGTTTTCTGATTTTCTTTCTCATAACTAGACACTTATGGCCTAGGCTATTGACTTTAGATGTATTTCCTTTGGAGAGGAAACGCTGAGGAAAAAATGTCCTTACCCTGATTGGACTGAAAACTACTGAGATGAACATTTAAACCTGTCAGCATTTTGCTTCTTTATGTTAATTATTTGTTTGACCTCAGATAAGTGATTTCCTTTTTCTAGGCCTCAGTTTTGTCACCTGTAAAATGAGACAGTTAGGTGAGATGATTTTCAAGGTCAACACCAGCTCTTATTTGGTGATAGTGTAATCTCGCATTTCCATGCTGCTTTCAATTTTATAAAGCATTTTTCTCACAAAAACCCTTGTTGGTGCCATGGGGAAATGAAAGCAGATACAAGTTTCCTAGTAAATTATAACCCCAGCACTCTGGATGTTCCTCCTCTTATTCACAGGGGCAGAGTACCCGGTGTTGCCCATAGAACAACCTGATTATTAATAAGATACCCAGCTTTTATCGACTGTTCCAAGCTAGTTGTGACCTTGGTAGCTCAAAATGTGGGGCTGGTAGTCAGAAAACCTTGAATTCAAATCTGGTCTAAACCATTTATTAATTGTATAAACCTGGGCAAATTACTTAATGACTGTTTGCCTCAGTTTTCTCATCTGTAAAATGGGGATAATAATAGCAACTACTACCTGCTATTGTTGTGAGGATCAAATGAGATAATAATTGTAAATACTTAGGCAAGCACATAAGTAAGCATGATATAAATATTAACTATTGGGGCAACTAGGTGGCACAGTGGATAGAGTACCAGCCCTGAAGTCCGGAAGACCTGAGTTCAAATATGACCTCAGACACTTAATACTTCCTAGCTGAGTGACTGTGGGCAAGTCACTTAACCCCAATTGCCTCTACAAAAATAAATAAATAAACATTAACTATTATTGATCAAAAAGGCAAGCTCTCCAGACCAGAGTTTCTTTATTTATAAAAAGCAGGGTATTGACACCCTTTTGTTCTAACTTTTTACAAATATCAGGGTTGTAGAAGTTAGGACTGGATGATATCTAAGAGGTCACCTTGGTCCACCCTTTTACTTTTTGTCTAGAAGGAAGCTAAGATTTATCTAAAGTCACATATCTATTACTAAAGATTTATCTAAAGTGACATCTATCACTAAAGTGACTATAGTGACAAAGTCACTACACTAAGTGGCAGAGCTAGGTTTCATTTCTAGGTCCTCTAACTCCAGCTGTCCCACTATTTTATGCTATTAATAATAAAGATTACATGTTTTTCTATTTGACAACTAGAAAGACCTTGGAGGCCATCTCCCCATCTACCCATTTTACAATTGGAGAAACTAAGACCTAGAGAAGTTAAATGACTTACTCAACATTATATAGTTTGTTAAGTGGCAGAGCTGGGGTTTCAAATTCATGTTATCTGATTCCAAATTCGGGGTTTCCCCCTCTGTACCTATGAATCTTTTAACTTTTACCTCTCAAAGAAAATAGCATAGTATCAAGAAGCAGTTAGGTAACTAGGTTCAAACCTGGTCTCAGACACTTTCTTTCTTTGTCAACCTGAGTCAGCCATTAACTTCTATTTGCTGTAATCCATTGTAGAAGGAAGTAGCAAACCAGTTCAGTATATTTGTCAAGAAAACCCTATAGACAGTGTCCACAAGGTCATAAAGAGTCATGCATCACTGAATAAGAACAGGTTCACAGGGAGAAGTATGTGACCTGAGGATAACCATGCAAAATAGTCAGTGTTTGTTTTTTCCTTTAATTTTTTATCTGAGTTATTGCAACTGTAGGCAATATGGGCAAAATGCTTGGGCAAAATTTCAGATGTTGACTCAGGATTTATAAAAAGCTAGTTATTCAGTTTCCATTTTTAAGCTGAAATGACCTTAGTTCTGTTTCTCTTAACAAAGTCCAAATGGCCATCTGCATCCAGAAAGAGAATTATGGAAGTTGAATGTAAATCAACACATGCTATGTTCACTTTTTTCCTGTTTTTTTTTCCTCTTGTGGTTTCCCTCCCTTGTTCTGATTTTTCTTTCCCATTATTATTTATAAAGAAATGTATTAAAAAGGATGATAAAATTTGGAACACAAAGTTTTGCAAGGTTGAATGTTGAAAACTATCTATGCTTATATTTTGAAAACAAAAAACTTCATAAGAAATAAAAGGATTGATATACATTTATAACCAGAAAAAATAAAACAATTAATTAAAAAACAAAGTCCAAATGAATACTCTCTCTGTCCATAGCAGGACATCTGAACAAAAAGCTTGGACTTCAAGTGTCTTATTTAGGAGTTTATCTTTACCATGATAGCCATTCAAATAGTTGAAAATAGCCAGATACCTGAAGGGCTTTTCTTTTACTTGTATCTAGGTTTTTTTGTTTTTTTTTTTTAGCATTCAGAAGACCAGGAGTTGGCAATCTGTTTGAAATGGCATGCCAAGTTTTCATATACTTGGTTCCTCTTAAGAGATGGACTAGGGAAATTGTTATGGTGGAGAAGGTGGAGTCAGCAGAGAGGATGCTGATCCAATCTGCCATTAGCCCTTGGGCAGACAGATTTGAGAGGATCCCAGGAGGCAGAGGGGTAGAGGAGAATAAAAGCGGACAATGGCTTTCCTCCCCTACTTTTACCTAAATTGCTGATCCTAAATCCTGGAACTGTCAGTGATAGGACCTCAAAAGGTCTTTTTATCTAACCCATAAATCTCACTGCAGAGAAGTGATCGTACAGCTTTTGTCTGAAGAACTTTGGTAAGGGGAATGCACCACTGTCCAATGAAGCCCTTTTCAGTTTTAGAGAGCTATAAACTTTTGAGAATTCCCTACATCAAACCTAAACCCAGCTCTTGGGAGCTTCTTAAAAACTTGCTCTGAAGTCTGTTCTTCAGCAACCTCCTGACGTCTAACCCTTCTTCCCTATGACAGACTTTTAGGTACTATATGTTCTATATAGTATATATATAACTATAATTTTGAATTGCTCACCTCAATGGGCACCAAGGGTTAACTTTACAACCACATTTCTGATTTCTTTATTTAGGATCTTGAAAAACAAGTTTCTCATCTGCCTGGGGACCTGTACATTTCATTTTACATGAGATATGAACATTAAATAAGGCAAGGGGAAGACTTCAGAAAGAAAGTAATAATGAGATCTGGCTAGCCAAGGAATGGAGACATAAACTTTGTCTTTGATATGATTGTCTTTGTCTCTTTCCACAACTCTGTCGCAGAAGTTGCTAAGAATCAGTTGAACCAGACCCTTTAACCCAGAAGGGACCTTTGAGATTAACTAATCCAGCTTCCTCATTTTACAAGAAGGAAACTTGGTTCTAGGGAAGTGAAAATAGTTGATCAGGCTTCCCTAACTTTTCTGATTCCTAACCTTTTGTGTTTTTCTCTAAACTTGGACACACATGATCTATTAGTTCTATGTTATAAATTCAGCCACTACTGGACCCTGAAGTTCTCTTGCCCAGCTAATCTCTGAGCATTTTTTACAATGGAGTTCTTTGCTCACATTTTGCCTTGTCTTGGAGAGGGATGTACAAGTGATAAGAGAGAGAGATATAATGACTGGAACCTGGGCCAGTCTACTACCACTACCTTGAAGTGTCTCATTAATTGCTATTTTATATAATCGGTTTTGCTTAAAATTTAATTCTCCAGCCTTCCCCTTCACCTCCTGTAAGAGTACCAGAACTTTAGTTTTTAAGGGTTTCTAAAGCTTTTTGGATGAATAGAATAAGTCTTTCTGAATTGCTTAACCCTACCCCTGGTTAACTTAGTCAATCATTCTAATTTCATGCCTGCTTTATGCTCAATACTGTGCTTGGGGTGGAAGGAAAAGCAAGGCATGGTGCCAAGGACAGTTCCTATTTGCCAGATATTAGGAGAAGCACTCTCCACATATCTCATCTGATCTTCACCAGAACCTTAGAAAGTAGATGCTATTCTTATCTCCATTTTACAGTTGGGGAAGTGAGGCAAACAGAGGCTAAATGACCCAGGATCACATAGCTAATAAGTTGCTGTTGTTCAGTCCTTTCAGTCATGTCCCACTCTTCACAACACCATTTGGAAATTTTCTTGGCAAAGAAACTGGAATGATTTGCCATTTCTTTTTCTAGTTCATTTCACATATGAGGAAACTGAGGTAAACCAGGGTTAAGTGATTTGCCTTGGCTCATACAGCAAATATATATATATATGCATATATATATCTGAATTTGAACTCAGGTTTTCTAAATTCTACTCATTGTAGCATCTAACTGCCTCCAACTTTTAAAATTAAAATGCTTATTGATTGTAGATCTTGTCTTTATTACATTTTTTTTTCAGCACAGTGAAGAACGATGAATGAATAAAAGGGGGAAGATTGCTTCTTCTTGTTTTTTAGCATTTTTAAAAGATGGTTTAATATGGTTTCATTGCTTTTCCTTTCTCCAAACTTCCTTTTCTGTTTGACCTTCACCCTAGATCATTTCAGCCAGCATTACTGTATGCCAGACTTTTCCTTCATAACCCCTCCCTTTGTGTGGTCTGTGCCATTTTATCATATGAGAAGGAAGAATTGGGGCCTCTGCTTTCTATCCTCTGAAAGTTTATCTGTGCTTGTCTAGTTTCATTTATCTACAGCAACCATACCCGAAACTACCTCTTTGGAGGGAAACTGGGTTGTTTGGGGGTTTGGGGGAAAGTTTTTGCTCCCCTTGCAACTGGTTTTATTTATCTATTGTGTCTTCTCAGACTCTGCTCAACGACATAGCCCAACACAGTCACAATGACTCAGGTAAGCCTGCAAATATGGCCCAGGTCCTTAAGGGAAATGTACTCTTTTGCTGGGAGGGGTGCCAGAGAAATGATACCTGAGAGCTTTTCTTCCTGTTATTACTCTCTCTGCCTTTTGATAGGACTTAACATTCTCTCCCAACATGTCCTTGTTTTCAGAAATAATCCTTCTTTTCCTTACTTTAACGCTACCTTGAGAGGCACCATGGAATAGTGGGTGGAAAGCTGGTCTGACAATTCCAAAAAAACTTAGGATAGAGAAAGAACTGATGGAATCTGAATATAGATCAGAACTATTTTTTTAAAGTTTATTTTTCTTGTTTTTTAGTCTGCTTTCCTTTCACAATAGACTAACACAGAAATAGGTTTTGCAAGATTGCTCATATTAAGCTATATCATATTTGTCTTCTCAGTGACAGGGAAGGTAGAGAATTTTTAAAAATGAATGATAAAAATAATTTTACATGTATTGTGAAAAAATAACATTGAATATGAAGGAAAAGAAAAAAAGTTGGTTTTAAAGTTCAAAATCTACCTCTGATACACACTGGCTATATGATCCTGATCAAGTCATTTAACCTCTAAGGGCCCTAGGCAGCTCTATGAAATTACAAGCTGCAGAGAAGGTACCAACTTGTGTTGGTAAAGGTAGTTTCATTATCTGGGAATTCCTTGTGTCAATGAAATCACAAGTTCTGTCTCAAGACTCCATCCTTGGGTTAACTAGTCAACCACCCTGATTTCTTGTCTACTCTATGGCCAAGAATGTACTCAGAACTATGGAAAAGGGAAGCAATGATTCTTAGCAAGGATTAAATGTGAAGTATGTTTTGCAATTCCTACCAATTTCTTTTTCAAACTCTTTTTGCCTTGCACCATTCACTCACCAGCTTCAGTATCAGATGTGCTTTTCCATCCCACTTTCCACCCCTCTTCTGGTCATGAGGTCAGTTACTTATTACCTTATTACCTCATTACAGTTATTTGCATTTAAACCTTGGCTCCAGCTGAGAAATGAGACTTTTTAGTTTCTCCAACCCTCACCCACTTTCAACAAAGGAAATAGAGGAATCAGTTATGTAAAAGCTTTTGACACTTTGCTCCCTAATTTTGACCACCTTGTCCTTGTCCTTGCCTACCTTGTCCTTATTGTTCAGTATGGAAATATGGAAACATATTAATGAAAATCTGCATTTTTGGAAGGGCCTTAAAAATAAGAGAGGTCGAGGAAAAAAATAAGAGCAATCCAAGAAAATCAAGAAAATTATGAAAAGAAAGTCAGACACCTGGAAATAAAGAATTAAAAATTTAAGGAAGAAAATAATTCCTTGTGAACTAAAATTGGGTAAGGAGAAGCTAAAAACATTCTAAAACACTAAGAAATCATAAAACAAAATCAAAAGACTAAAAAAATAGGAGAAAAAGTGAAACATCTTTTTTTAAATTAATTAATTAATTTTATTATTATTATTATTTCTTTTTATTTGCAAAACATATGTATGGGTAATTCTTCAACATTAACCCTTACAAAGCTTTCTGTTACAAATTTTTCCTCCCTACTCCCCACCAAAATGAAACATCTTATTAGAAAAATGACTAATCTGGAGAATAGATCTAGGAAAAATAATATAAAAATAATTGAACTACTCAAAAATTATGACTAACAAAAAACAATTTTGATATATTACAAGAAATTATCAAATATAATTGCCCTGAAGTTATAGAACAAGAAGGCAAAATAGAAGTAGAAAAAGATCTACTGATCACCATCTGAAAGAGATTACAGGAGGAAAACTTAACAGGAATATCATTAAGTTTCAAAACTTCTGAGTTAAGGAGAAAGTATTAAAAACAACAAGAAGAAACATTTTAAATATCGTGAAGCTAAAATAAATATTATATAAGACTCAGCAGCTGCTATTTTTGAGGATTATAAGTCTTGTAAAACCATATTCTGTAAAGCACAAGAGGATTTTATAACCAAGGATAACTTACCCTTGCTAAACAAAGTTAAATGTAATCCTGGAAAAAAAAAGAATATCTAATGAACTGAAAGACTCTCAAGTTTTTGTGACAAATTTATGAGAAAATTTGACTTATAACATCCAGGAGAAATATAAACATTAAAAGATCAATTATAGGAGATTAAGGGATATGCTAGTAAATCTTTGAGAACTAGCTTTCTAGAAAAAATGGGTGCCAACCAGGGACTTTTAAGTTCATTTGCATGATTACAGTTTTCTCCATTACTTTCTTAAGTTTCAACAATCAACAAAATAACAATATGTTGCATTTGCTTATCTCCAAGGCTTAAATGCTCACTTTGGAATTGTAACAATTATCTCTGGAAATAGCTGGCTGTGGGCACTTGCAGAAGCAGGAAAACCAAGTGGAAAGCTATTTTGTTATAGGTGAAAAGGAATGAAGGATTCAGCTAGAAATATGGATCAATGTGGAAAACTGACAAGGCAGAGCAATTGATTGGATGTTGAGGCAGGGGGTGGGGAGATGATACATGATGATTTCAAGATTGATAATATAGGAAGAATGGATACTCCATCACGCTGTTCTCACTCCTCAAAAAATAAAATAAAATAAAATAAAATAAATTTCCTGATCAATCCAGTCCCTGTCCCTGAAATTTCATTATTGACAATACTTTCCTTTAGACCAACCATTCCACTTTTTAAGGGACCTTTTTGCAATATTTCACCCCCCTATTCCCATATATAAAGTTGTCATAAGTGTTCCCACTGCATCCAGGGTCATCTCCAGTCATCCTGATCTCCAGCCACTGGATCCAGATGACTCTGGAGGAGAAAGTGAGACTGATGACTTTTTACAGCTCTCCTTCACTTAAATCCAATTCACGTATAGCATCACCTTTCTGACGTCATGGTCCTTTTTGAGAATGAAGGAAAAACAATTTCTGTAAATAGGAGAAGGAGCTGCTTCATTGCAGATCCAACTGGAACTGGCCAGTTGCACAACACAGTTCTTTCCTTTTCTTTCTTCCTTCCCTTCCCTCTGACCACATAGGGCATCATAGCCTTACCTATAAATGCTCTGCAGACATGCAAATATAGAAATGTAAATTTTGATCATTGAAACCTTGCAAGATATCTGGGGCTTCATGGGCTAGGACTGTGCCTTAAATCCAGATCACTCTCGTTTTTGTAATATTTCCTGAAAGCAACATATTGTTGAATTAAAATTTTTAATCTGCTCTTTGTTTCGGTTTAATGAGTAAATTCATCCCCTTCACATTCTAATCTATAATTATTTATTATGTATTTTCTTCCTATTCTTCCTCCCTATCCTTCTCTATTTACCCTATTGCTCCTCATTCCTCTGCTTTCTTTCTACTCATTCTTGTCCTCCTGTTCCTTAACCTATCCAATCCTCCAAGAATCCTTCCTCTCCCCTACCCAATCTCCTTGCCCTCTTCTTTCTGAATTTGGAAGAAATTTTATACTCTTCTAATGTCTTTCTTTGCGAGGCAGTTAGGGTTGAGTGACTTGCCCAGGGTCACACAGCTAGTAAGTGTTAACTGTATGAAGCTGGATTTGAATTCAGGTCCTCTTAACTCCAGGGCCAGTGCCCTCTCCACTGTGCCATTTAGCTGCTCCTATTTTAGTATTTTGAAAGAAAAGTATGAGCTGAACTGAGTATGATGAAGTGAATCTAAAAAAAATAAAACTGTGTAGAAAGAGATAAATAGGAGTAATTATCTCATGCAAATGAGGCATTAAAAGAAATATTGATACAGAAGAAGTTAGGAGTTCTGGAATCTTACTCTCATCAAGAATGGGTTAAAGAGGGAACAACATATATGTTTAGAAAGTAGCCCTTATTTGAGGAGTCAATTAATATATTTATACTATTGGGGACCTAAGACATGGCATATGATTTGAATCCATATGTTCTAACATCAAATCCAATGTTATTTCCACACTACTATACTGTGTGTATTCCAAATGTGACTTCCTCCCTTCACTCCTCAGAAAGAAATAATTTCTCTGAGAACCCCTTTAGTGTTCTTTTGCTCTTCTCTTATCTGTACTTTCATGTTCTGTATTTTAGTTTTATGCATGACATAGTGTAGTGAAAAGAACACTGAGTTGGGTCAGGACAACCCAAGAATACTGGAAGAACACCTTTCACTACTTAGCTGTGGTATTTTAAGCAAATCACTCACCTTCTCTGAGCCATAATTTTTTTCTTTCTTTATAAAATTAAGGGAGTCAGAATAGAGAATGTCTTTGGCTCTAAATAGCTAGGAATTGGTATTATAATTATCACTATTAAAATGATTGCATGCTGTTAATGATATCCCAGTGATTACTGTGCTATCTATATACTACACTGAAAGGGTTTATATATACCTTACTCATATTTTTCTACCCCATAGTACTTAACATAATATTTTGCATGTAGAAGGTATTCAATAAATAGCTATTGGCTGAAGGAATACATGACAGTATTTAAGGTAAAGTAGTAGAAAAGGACTGTGGATTGGAAGTCAGAGTATTAGGATTCAAATTTTGGGTTTTCCCTTTGTGACAATGGATGTCACTTTTCCTTTCTGCCTCTAGTTTCCTCATCTGTAAAATGAAGGTATTGGATTAAGTGCTCTCTAGAGTCCCTTCTTTGTAAGTTCTCTGAATTAGTGAGAACAAATTGATATAAAAGTTGAACAGAAAAATGAGGGTTGTACCTGAAACCACAAATCTATTATATGAAGCTTATTTTTTCTTTGGAGTACACAATAAATTCAATATGCGACTTTCAAAGCTGTCCTCCTGTTAACCTGCATTTCACTCTGAACTGAGGATAGTTCTTTGTCACTACTTATAGAAAGGGCAGTCACTTCATTGAATGATTGAATGAGACCTGTCATGTTGCTATAGCAGGAATCACATTGATTTTGGTCTACTTAATTGGCTTCTGGCTGTGAAAAGGATTTCCTAATGTTACTTCTCTTTGCAACATTTACTAAAAGATCTCATTTTTAAAGATGTTCCTATATATAAATACAATCCTTCCTATCCTGAAATCTGTGGGATTCAGGACACTTCTAAAACGCCTCCTTGTGGTGAACATTATGACCTTCATTTTATTGCTAAACAACCAAACAAAACTCCCCCAAAAGAACCAGCTAATAGAAAAGGGAGGAACGTGTTTGCATTACCAGCCTCATGAGGTTATTTGAGAAAAATACTTTGTAAATTATAAATGTTTATATGATAATAATAAAGATGATGGCTTTTTTTTAAAGGAAAGAATAAGATGTGATCTAATAATACAGGAAGTGAAATTGATTACCATTTGATTATCAAGCCAAGCTGGTCACATCCTACGTAGGATGTGCTTCAAATATCCATTTATGTTCATGGTTTATTTACTTTATGTGAAATGTTAGGTAGCCACTGTAGGAAAAATAACAAAAAAAAATTTGTCCTTGCTGTAAGAAAGCTTAGAATCTAGAATCTAGGTGATCACTGGCCCCTGTCCAGTTTTGCTCCTTGATACCTAATTCCATTTTGGAGAAGGGGGAATTCTTTGTCACAGAAAGAAGGAAAAATCTGTGTGCTGAGTATCCCTTCAACAGATTTCTGTATTCTTTTCTCTTCCTAAACCCTGAAATTATTTTGGGGGGACTTTAATGAGGGGACTCTACTTTTCTCCTGAGGATTCATTTAAGAATACTTCTTTGACATCCAACGACAAATTAGGCGTTACCCAGTGTTTACAATCATATTGATCCTAATGTTCTTTCTCCCTTGTTTTAAACAAGTGTCTGTGGTATGGTAAAGTGGAAAGATTGCTAAAGTTGGAATCTAAGACCACCTAGGATTAAGGTCTAATTCTGCTTCTAGTTAATTTGAGACCTTGGAAAAAAATCACCTAAATTCTTTGCTCCTCAGTCTGCTCATTTTTTTTTTTTTTTTTTGCTTTTTGCTGAGGCAATTGGGGTTAAGTGACTTGCCCACGGTCTCACAGCTAGGAAGTGTCTGAGACCAGATTTGAACTCAGGTCCTCCTGACTTCAGGGCTGGTGCTCTAACCACTGTGCCACCTAGCTGCCCCGCAGTCTGCTCATTTTTGAGATGGATTTGCTATGATTTGCTTTTCAGAAGCATTGTGAGAAAAGCACCTTTCCCTCTCCTTAATTTAAACAGATTCTGAGCTTAGCAAATCAAATGAACAAATCCATATACAAAATTGAACAGAAAAATGACGGTTGTACACAAGTCTATTATGTGTAGCTTGTTTTTTGAGTAATATAGTAAATTCAATAAATATAGTAAATTTAACGTGATTTTCAAAGCTGTCCTGTTTACCTATATTTCCCTCTGTATTGAGGACAATCCTTTGTCATTGCTACAGAAGGGGCAGTCACTTCATGCAAAGGTGAAGTAAGTCAATACAAAAGAACAGTTTACACCAGAGACATCAAATACTCAACTGCCCCTGACCCTCAACATCCTCCACTAGATTCAAATATAATGAGAAAAGTTAAGAAAATAAAGTTAAAAAACAATATAACGTAGATAATGTTAATAGGTGGTCTTCTAGTCAATATGCAGCCTTCAACAATCCTTATATATACTTTCCTATTTCTATTTGAGTTTGACATCATTGGTTTACATGATAACTATAATAATGAAAACAAAAATAATGCTAATAGAGATCAGAATTCAGACCAATAAAAAAACTAATATTTTTCCCACCTTTCTCTTTGTTTTATTATTATTATTCAACAACCCTTAGGTATATAGAAACATATATACCTAAAATGTTATTAATATTGAGATTCAATAAGACTCATTTCTTGGTTCTATACATATACACTGGCACATGCATGTATAACCACACACATGTATGTATACATACATGTGTGGATATCTATACATGTTTATGTGGGTATAAGTATAGAGATGGATTTATCTACATGTGTTTATGTAGATATACATGTATACTCAGTTATATATGTAGGAGACCAAGAACTGAGTTTATTGAAACCCAATATTCATAGTACTTTGTGGCCAGCTAAAAGAAGCTCTGATATTTGGTCCTAAGAAGGCTAAAAAAGTGTAATAAAAAGGCTTTATATTTGTGATAAGGAAGCCATGACTGACATTGGAGAGACTAGAAAAAGTGATGAGATAGAAACAGTTTTCAAGTGCTTAAGGAGGAAATGGTGGGGGGAAAAACGGAAAAGAGTTAGAGACCATTTTCCAGTGTAATCCATGTTAATAGTTTGGGAGCATTAGATATTGAAGGGGAGGACAGGACTGTCTGCCAGTTCATGGCAGGCATGAAGGGATTGAGGGACTAGGGTAAGAAGTGCCAGGAAGAAGCTTGTGGGCAGTCAGATCACAGAATCACAGAACACCCAACTTGGATGGGATCTCTAATGACATCTATTACAACCTCTATCTAACCCAGAATCCCCTCTGCAATATCCTGGACAAGGAATCAGCATTTATTTGAAACTCTTCCACATTTGAAATATATATATATATATACATATATATATATATATATTCGATTTGTCAAGTATTTTAACATAATTAACATGTAGTGGACTTCCTGCCATCTAAGGGAAGGGGGGGAGTAGGGAGGAAAATTTGTAACAGAAAGTTTTGTAAGGGTTAATGTTGAAAAATTACCCATACATATGTTTTGCAAATAAAAAGTTTTAATAAAAATAAAATTAAAAAATTAAAAAAAAAACTCTTCCACATTCTCTTCAGGAAGGCAGCCCCTTTGATTTTTTTTGACATATCTAAATGTTAGAAAGTTTTTGTTTATTCCAAACTAAAATTGACCTCTTTCCACCTTCCCTTGTTCATTTCTAATTCTGCCTTCAGGGAACAAGCAGAACAGGTTTAACCTCTCTGCCATGTTACAGCCCATAAAATAATTGAAGATGACTAGGGGCAGTGAAATTAATGATAGGTTTGGATTCAGAGACCTGGATTTCAAATTAGACAAAGTCCTCAACTTTTTGGGCCTTAGACTCCTTGCCTTTAACTATCACTAGATGGTCTCACATCATCAAGATCTTTTGTAGATGAATCATTATTTCATTCTTCTTCTCCATCTTCTATCAATGAGGATAATTTTTGGAATGCAAGAATAAGACCGTACACATTTCTCTTTTCAACTTCATCAGAACAGTTTGGTTGATTTATTCAGTCTTTTGAAATCTTTTTGAAGACAAACTCTCTCATATGATACGTTAGTAAGTACTCCAAGCTTTATGTTATCTGTGTATTTCAATGTGCCATTGATGCCTATTTACAGCAAAAATCCAAACTCTTTGGGTCAGGCTATTCAACTATTTCCAAATGCCCAGAATTTTGCTGTTAATGATCAGACATTTCTTTATCTTTTTTAATGAGATTATATGAAATAAGTTGTCAAATTCTTTGCCAAAAGCAGCGTTCCCCTGATATGTCTGGTAACTGTCAAAAAAAAGAAGAAGAAAAAGAAAACAGGTATCATTAGTCTGTTCTTAAAGAAATCATGCTGGTTTTTGGTGATTCATCACTATTTCCTTTTCCAAATGTCTTCTGACCATTTCTTAAGTTATAGATTTAGAGCTGGACAACAGGAGCCATGGTGTCCTATCTCCTCATGTTCATCTGAGGAAACTGAGGCTTAAGTTTAAGTGACTTTGTCATGTAGCCATTCAGCTTTTTAAAAACAGAGGGACTCAATCTAGTAGACTAATAACAATAGTCCATTGTGTTACTATACTCATAGAAGGCTTCCTGATTTACAAAGGAGTTTCACAATTATGCTAAATGGAAAGGCATTTAAACCCAGAGAAATTTAAGAAATGACTTGTCTAAGACCCCACAGCTGATGATTCAGAGCATGGACTCAGTTTCAAGCCTTCTGACCATCTCAGATTTCCACTTGTTTACAAAATAGGCGTGTCAAAGGATTTTCAGTTCTTAATGGTATTTCTGAAGTGAATGAAAACTTTATACATAGCAGAGGAGTGAGAAAAATAAGGATTTAGTTCAAGAGAGAAATTGATTTGAGTGGAAGAGGAAAAAAGGAATACAGTAAGATACTTGGCTTATAGAATGCACATGAGATCTGTCCATTTCTCTGACCATGTCTACAGTCATAGGAGAGATTATGTTCATGAAATAGATATCCATCCTGAAACAAAAAAAAAATAGTTCATTTTTTTGCCCTCAGAATAATATGAAATGCAAATGGTTAGAATGACCAGCAGAGGGCACAGTTACTCCAACTTTTACATTTTCTGTTTACCAGTCTTTAGAGCCACAAATGTTTTGAAAATAAAAACAATGAGGTTTGTTGTTGGTTTTTAAATCCAGCTTTTTTCCTTGGGAGAAAAAACTGAAATAGTAATATCTGAACTCAAATGGGTATTCTGAAATCCTGATGTGTCAAAGAGGAAAAGCTATAATTGATTTTAGAGGCTGTGTTTTGCAGAAAGAAGGCATGCTGAGCCTAGAGTCACAGGTCAAACCCCACCTCTGAGGCTTGCTACCTCTGGAACTTTGAGCATGCTACTTAAACTCTCTGTGCCTCAGTTGTCTCATCTGAACATCTGAGGTGTCTTTTAGCTTTAAAATCTCTTATTCAGAAGGGAAAAGCCTCAGAAGAAAGGAAGAAGGATGAAGCCATGAGATGATCTCTTTTGGCATAAGTCATGTCACAGGTGGGTGGAGCCAGAGTTCTAACTTTTTTTAAAAGAAAAAAGGAAAAAATTGAGTTCCAAACAAATATATTTAAAAATAAATTCAGTATTTGAATGAACCAAAATTACTTTTTTGAGTCTTTTTCCTGTCTCCCCCTTCCCACTTGAGGAGGAAAAAAAGGCCAATACTAAGAAAACCCTTGTAAAAAATATACTAATCTGAGAGAAACAAAATTTCTGCATCAGCCATATCTAAAAAAATATGACTTTCCCCTGAGTCCATCACCTCTCTATCCAAGGTGTGGGTAGTATGTTTCATCAGGAGTTCTCTGAGAGTTCTCAGAGTTGGTCTTTGCATTGATCAGAGATTTTGAGTTTTTCAAAATTGTCTTTATGTAGTTGTATGAATTGTTCTCCTTGTTCCAACTTTATTTTTTTAAATAATATTTTATATGTATACATATATTTGACTTGTCAAGTATTTTAATATAATTAACATGTAGTGGACTTCCTGCCATCTAGGGGAGGGGAGGAGACTATAGGGATAATTTGTAATGGAAAGCTTTGTAAAGATCAATGTTGAGGAACTACCCATACATATATGTTATGCAAATAAAAAGCTTTAATAAAAATAAAATAAAATAATATTTTATTTTTTTCAATTAGATGTAAAAACAGTTTTAATGTGCATTTCAAAAAAATTTGAGTTTCAGATTCTTTCCCTTCCTTCACTTCCTCTTTCCTGAAATGGCAAGCAATTTGATATAGGTTATATATGTCACACATATTTCTCAAATGAGAAATCACCATATTTTGTGTCTATGGAATCATTCAGAAGAACATGCTAAACATTTAAAGATCAAGCTACCTTTTTGGTAAAATCTTTTTTCCTAAAAATTACTGGCCTCAAGTGGTCAATGAACCATCAAAAGATTCCAGTTGGAATTTTATTTCTGGCTTTTGTGAGTTGTGTGATCATGGTGACAAATTACTTAATTTAAGCCTTAGTTTTCTCCTTTGTTAAAATGGGTTGTGGGAAAACTATTGGACTGACCTTCCTTTTAGGACAGTTTTGACAAGTGAAATAGGGAAGTGCTTTGTAATAAAGAAGCCCTTATATGAATAGGAAATGGTATTTAGTTATGTTTGCTATATTCAAGGCAGAACATTGGATAGCTTAGAAATGGAGAACCCAAAGTATTCAGAAATCCTGATTGTATAGCTGTGTATAGAATAATGCAATGTCTTTTTAGGCATTTATGGAAGGCATGGACAAGAGTCTCCCAGTTTGAGAAGACATGGATGAATTGTGATTTGAAGGGAATGGGCAGAGCCAAGATGGCCAAGAGCAGATACGATGGACTGTGACCTCCTCTGACCTCTCAAATCAACGGCAAATTAAGTCTCTAAACAGGTTTTGGAGTCTCTGAGCCCAGACCTCAGCATAGGGAGCTGGGGCCAAGGAGCTGGGTGGAGAGCCAGAGCATTGCAACTTCCATGTACCTGGCAATCCTCTGTGAGCCTCTTAAGCTACCCTGTCCTGGTTACAAGCAGGGGATTTGGCAGATTTGCCAATTTGTAAATCACTGAGCCCCAGAAGATCACAGGACCTAGCTGCAATTACCCAGCACCAAAAAAAAGTCAATCAGCAGAACTGCCCCAGGGCAAACTAAAGCAGCTATCACTCCTTGGCATTGAGCAGATCTCAAGCCTTAAAAAAGATGAGCAAAAAACCAAAAAGATCTCTCACCAGAGACATCTTTTATGGAAAGAGAAAGAAGAACAGACCTCAAATCCTGAGATTCCTAAAGACAAAGCAATTCCAGAGGAAGCAGCAAAGGGAGACATGAGCTGGTCCCCATCTCACAAGGCTGTCTTGGAAGATTGCATAAAGGATCTTAAAAGAGTTAGAAGAAAAAATGGGGAAAGGAAATGAGATCTTTGCAGAAGGGATGGGAAAAGCATGTAACTCCCTACAAAATAGATATGATGAAATAGAAAAAGCATATAACGCCTTACAAAATAGATATGAAAAAGATACCAATTCATTGAAAAACAAAATTTGTGAAATAGAAAAAAATGCAATGAACAAAACAATTCAATTGGCCAAATACAAAACAGGTTAAAAAAAACTGAAGAAAATGATACACTAAAAATTAGAATTGAACAAATGGAAGTGAATGACTCAATAAGACTTTAAGAATCAGTCAAACAAAAAACAAAAAAAAGTGATTTGGAGGGAATGGCTCCATTAAGAAGATCATGGAGCCATCAAAATATGATCATATAGCTAGGTGGGCCAATGGATGGAGCACTGGGCCTAAATCAGGAAGACCTGAGTTTGAATGTGGAGTCAGTTATTTACTAGTTGGTGACCCTGAACAAGTCACTTACTCAGTATCTGCCTCAGTTGCATCATCTGAATTGGGAATAGTAATAATACCTCTCTTCCAAGACAGTTATGAGGATAAAATTAGATGATACTTGTAAAGCTCTTGGAAAATCTTGAACATCACACAGCTAACAAGTGACAGAAGTAAAGTTCCCATCAGGCTCTCTTAGCAACTTGATAACCAATAACTAGTTGCTATTATTATTGTTGTCATATGTGTACATTGAAGTCTACCCCAAAACATCCATAGATATAACATCAGGTTTAGAACAGTTTTTGTGATTTCTAGCTCTTAATTATTAGAAATTTTTATAAGTTTTTTTGGGGGGTGAGAAAAGGGAGGATAGTATTGATAATATACTTTCATTCACTTTGCATGAACACATACTTTTATTTATTTTGGGGAATCGAGAAGTCAGACTTTTTTCTCCCCCTGCCTCCAACATTTACCCCAAGGTTCATTGTCCCTTTGCAGTGTTTATCTGGAATTGCCCCCTATAAATCCATAGAGACCAACTTTTTTGTATAGCAAAAAGGATTTGCTATAATTTTATGTCCCTCCCTATAGTTCAATCTTATACATGACAGTACACCTTTTTCTTCATACTTTTGTTACACCCAATATGCTCTCCCTTTTCATATCTACCTCTTAGAACCTCCAGCTTCTGTCCACTCAGCTCAAGTTCTGTGTTCTTTAGGAGTCCTTTCCTTTTGCCTCCAGCTCCTGATGCCCTTTTCTCCAAGGTTAACATGCATCTACTTTAATTATAGCCTATATAGATCTAACATGGAAAGCCTATTAGGATGTATGCTCCTGAAGAACAAAGATGGTCTTTATTTTTCTTCATATCCTCTGAGCTTAGCCAAGTGTTTAGTGCATAATTACCATTTGATAAAGGCTTAATGATTGATTAATCAATTCATTAGGGCACACAGTTTTACTCCACCAGAGGGGAGAGACTAGGTGGTTTCTTTTATGAGACCAGAAACAGTCAAACCTTCCTCTTCAATAGAAAGATAATAGTTTGTAAATGTATTAACAACTTTTCACTTATTTGCTGGGTTGGAGAATGGCTCTCATTAAGAGAGAATTAATGCTTAAGACCAAGTGAGACTAAGGCATCAATTACTGCTCACTGACAACATATGTCAGTGACAAGAGCAGCTCTTAAAGGTGAATTCTCTTCTCTAGCATTCAATCTGTCATAGAGTCCATGAAAATCATGGATGTAGATAAGAACTTTGGGTTTGAAGTAAAAGAACTTGGGCTCAAATCTAATCACTGCCTCTTAATTATCTAGGTTTCATTGGGCAAGTTATTTAATCTTGTATGATCTCAGTTTCCTTATCTTTAACATGAAGTTGAAATGGTGGCTTCTGAGACCCCCCCCCCCCAGCTCTATGACTGTGATCTTATGACTTCTAAGAAACAGAACAAAGAGATTTAGGCCATCTAGGTGGGGATGAAACAAATTCTAATTGACAAGATCAGACTAAAAAGCTATAGCTGTAAATAGGCTGAATACAGAGGACAAAATGAGAGAGTCTAAGGGAACTTTATAAGATGATTCAGATGAAGTGAAAGCCCTAAAGTGGGCTATAATTGTTTGCCGCCACCACCAAAACCAGAACCAGGACCACCACCAAAACCAGAACCAGGACCACTACCACCACCACTACCATCATCATCATCATCATCATCATCATCATCTTATTTGTTATCTTGTATTCTGAAATTCTCCAAAGTGTGATAGAATAGATTTTACTCTTAAGTAGTTGCTTTGGCAATTTAGGATTGGGTGACTTATCAAAAGAAGGATATTGGAGAGGATTAAAGAATCAGACCCATGCTTCCAGGATCATAATCTCAAGAAATAAAATTTTTTGGTGCTTTTGATGGTTTCAAGGAATTATCCAAAGGTTAATTGGGGGAATCCTTCTATTGAAGGGTGCCCTGAGTTGTTGACTCATAGAACTATAGAATGTCTTTTTTTCCAGGGGAATGAGGAGACAGGAAAAGGAGGAACTCGTCTTTTAGTGCTTGCATTGTGACTCTCAGAAGAGTCTTTTTTTCCATGTTGGAGGTTCCAAGGGACAGGGTGACAGTAATAACTTTGCACTTTGTTCTTCTTCCTGGATGTCTGCCAGTCAGAGAGACCTAGGTAGCTCCAAAAAATGGCATCATACAATGGAAAGAGCTTTAACTTAGGCATCAGAGGTCCTGTGTTCAAATCCTACCTTTGTGAAATGCCACTTAACTCCTCTAGGACTTCATTTCCTCATAATCAGAAAAAAAAAATAACAGGATTGGACCAGATGGACTGTTAAGGTTCTTTCTAGCTCCTCATTTATTATCTTGTGCCTCCTTTGTTTATTTGCAACTTTTCGTTGAATATCTGTGTCCTTTTTTTCAAACTCTATATGTTCTTTTGCAGCCAGAAAGAATGTTTGGTGTTGTAGTAGTTGGCGTTGGCAGGGCTGGATCGGTTCGGATAAGGGATTTGCAAAGTCCCCAGCTTCCTCCTAGCCCTCTGAAATTGATTGGATTTGTATCCAGGTTAGTGATTTGCAAGTTTTGTCCCAGGTCCTATACACAGTAAGCATTAAATAAATAGCTATCGTTTGCTTGATGAATGCTTCAAAAGAAAGATTTCTTTATATTCTGTTTATTTCCCTACAGTTATGTTGTTGTTGCTTTGATGTTCTTAATGGATGTTTCTATTAGAAGTTTTGTTTTTATATCCACAATATGTATATGTATCTATATGCAATTTATAGCACATCAGTACAGCACTTTTATGTTTATGGCATTATTATGTATGTTCATATTTATAATACATTTGTATAGCATTTTATATTGTATGCCATTATTATATATGGACACATTTATATGACACTTTATATTGTATGGTATTATTACATATGTATTTATAACACTTGTGTAGCACTTTTATATTGTGGCACTATTACATGTGTACATATTTATAACACACCTTTGTGACACTTTCCTATTGTATGGCATTATTACACATGTACATATTTATAACATTTGTATGACACTTTTATATTGAATGGTATTATTGCATATGTACATATTAATAATACATTTCTAGAGTATTTTTATATTGAATGACTATTATAAAGGTAAATATAACATTTATATAGCATTTATAATATGTAGCATTATTCTATATGTACATTTTTATAACATATCTGTTTGGCACTTTTATATTATATACCATTATTACACTTGAACATATTTATAACACATTTGTGTGGCACTTTCATATTGTATGGTATTATTACCTATGCACGTGTTTATAGCATACTTATATGGCACTTTTTATTGTAGGGCATTATTGCATATGTACATATTTATAATACACCTATATAGCACTTTTATATTTATGACATTATTACTTGTGTACATATTTACAATACACGTTTATGGTACTTTTATATTGTATGACATTATTACATATGTATATATCTGTAACACATTTATATATCACATTTAATTTTATGGCATTATTACCTATGTGCATATTTACAACATACTCGTATCACACTTTTATATTGCATAGCATTATTATATACATATATATTTATAACATACTTGTATGCCATTTTTATATTGCATAGCATTATTACCTATGTACATATTTATAACACATTTGTATGGTACTTTTATGGCATTATTACATATGTGCCTATTTATAATAAACCTATATAGCACATATATTTTATGGCATTATTACTTGTGTACATATTTATAATACACTTTTATGGTACTTTTATATTGTATGGCATTATTATATATGTATATATCTGTAACACATTTGTATAGAACATTTAATTTTATGGCATTATTACCTATGTACATATTTATAACACACTCATATGGCACTTTTATATTGCATGGCATTATTATATACATACACATTTATAACATACTTGTATGCCATTTTTATATTGCATAGCATTATTACCTATGTACATATTTATAACACATTTGTATAGCACTTTTATGGCATTATTACATATGTACATATTTATAATACACCTATATAGCATTTTATATTTTATGGCATTATTACATAAGTATATATTTATAACACATTTATATTTTGAAAGCCTTCATTATGACAGCCCTATGAAATTGGTAGTGAAGATGTTATTAGCCCCTCTTTGCTCCTGAAGTAACTGTGGTTGAGGCATGTTAAGTCCCTGGCCCATAATCCCTCAGCTAGTGAGTATTATGGTTAAGACCCAAAGCCAGGTCTTTTGATTACAAATGCTATACTCTTTCTAACGTACCTCTCCTGCCTTTCCTGAGTTTTGTCAACATTTAGGAAATGAGTTTGCCATGACACTTTTGAGAGAGACAGAGAGACAGGGGGGCAGCCTGTATCGGGAAGGTCTCCCTAGTAAATGAAGACAGCTCATGACCCTGAACCCAAGAGCTTAGGGACCTCCAAATTACTAAACCTATTTCTAGCTCAGCCCTAGTAATCATCATTGTAGAGTGAAATCTTTGTGGAGAAAGGGCCAACCTTCCTCATCACCAATAGCAACCACTGATGACTAACAGGCACATAAGTACAAGAGCCCTCAGGATGTCAGAATCCCCCAGGTCACCAGTCCTGCCTCTAGACCATTCCTCTTGGCAATTATTGGAGAAGCAAGCTAGGGGTCAGCCATCCCCACCAACTGGTAACCAATTGCCACACACAATGGCCAGCAAGAAAAGTCCCTGGGAGAGAGACAGGAGGCAGCAGGTGCCAGGCAAGTCCAGTTACACTTTGTCCACCTCCTCCCCTCATGTCCTGCTGGATTCAGGACCCTGACCCCAAGAGCCTTTGGCATAATCATGCTTCTAGCCCAGTATCCACAGCCATTATCCTGGAAAGTAGCCCCTGTGAAGAAGATCCACCAAAGTCCCTTCAAATGGTTCAACATCAGAAATTGATAAACTGTTAGTGGAAATGATGCTATTAAATAACACCATCTACTTTGGGGGCAGCTAGGTGGTGCCGGAGTGCACAGAATTCCAGGCTTGGAATTATGAAGACTCATCTTCCTAAATTCAAATCCAGCCTTAGACACTTCCTAGCTGTGTGACTCTGGACAAGTCACTTAACTCTGCCTCAGTTTCCTCATCTGTAAAATGTGCTGGAGAAGGAAATGGCAAACCCGTAGTATGTGCCTCTCTGGAGTGTTATTGAGGTCAATTTAGATACTAGCTGCAGTGTGCTGTGCAAACTGTAGAATGCTATATAAATGCCACTAGTTGTGATTTTCAGTGTCTTTGTTGCTTTCATCCGAATTACCTGATAGAACTTCTCTCAAGTAAATCTCAAATGAAGTGTTAGACATGACTGAAAAAACAACTGAACAGAATGCTTTGCTTCTGTATTCTAGGGATTATGGGTCCTTTCCATCTGACTTTTGGCTAAAACATTCCATATATATTGTAGCACCCCTTAGAATGTGAGCAGGGGTTATCCTGTTTTCCATTTGTACCCTAGTGCTTAGAGCAGTGATTTACAAATATTGGGTGATTAATAAATGTTTTAATCATTCAGTCATTCATTCACTTCTAGAGGGTAACATTGAGTCCTCTTCTTCCTATTTAGTTCAGGAGACCTGAGAGGAGTCCCCTTCAGGTCCTCGGTGCTCTACCCAAAATGGCTTTCTTTTTATTCCTCATACATAATACTCCATCTCTCATCTCCAACACCCCTGCAGTAGAAGTCCCCCATGCCTGAAAAACGCTTTCTCTTCACTGTTTAAAAAGCCCAGCTTTTCCTAAAAACTCATTACAAATGTTTCCTACTACCCAATGCTTTTCCTGATCCCCCAGTTGTTGGGGACTCCCTCCTAAATCTTTGCATTTACTTTGTGTATATTATTTAAGAATTTATAAGTATACATTGTATCCTTCCTGCCCCCAATAGAATGAAAGCTGTTTAAATGTTTGGATTTTGTATTTGTATCCAAAGCACTTAACACAATAGTTGCCACTTAGTAGTCATCTAATAAAAGCTTGTTGATTGAATCTCTTTAGAGTTCCATGTTGCCTTTTGTACCACTGGGCACAATATACACACTGAACATGGGTAGGTAGTACCACCTTTTTTTTTTTTTTTTGGAAGGCTTCCCATCTTATCTAGACTAGAAGTACAGCAAGTACTCATTGGTCAGATCCCACTAATGTTCAGCATGGGAATTGTTTCTGTTTCTGATCAGGGTTCCTTCTCCTAACCCCCTCCTCTTGGGCAACTTGGGGGCTCACCATACTGATTAGGCAGATACCCAATCAGTTTAGCCCATTGCAGCTCAGAACTCCAGAGTTCCTGTAGTCCACCAGGATTAGCTCATCTGGTTGTGGGGGATTATAGGCATTCACTACTGTACCCAACATCCCATTCTCTAGTTCCCTAGTGAATACCTTAGCAATGAAGCAATATGGTGTTGAACTGAACACACTAGTCCTGGAGTCTTGCTTCTTAAAACTACTAGTTGTGTGACTATGAACTAGTTATTTGTCTTATCTAAGGCTCAGTTTTATAACTTGTAAAATGGTACTCACAACACCAGTAGTATGTGTCTCCCTGGAGTGTTATTGAGGTCAAGTTAGATACCAGTCGCAGTGTGCTGTGCAAATTGTAGAATGCTATATAAATGCCACTAGTTGTTATGATTTTCATTGTCTTTGTTGCTGTCGTTCAAATTATCTGATAGAGCCTCTCTCAACACTATATGCCACTAGGAGTCAGCCTTTTTCAGTAGTACTTAAGATATGTTCCACAAAACCAATTTCATTTCATTATAACTTTTTGGGAAGACCACACATGATGTGCCATCACAATGGTGTGGGATCAGGCAGAAGTGCTGAAATATGTGAAATTATATTTTGGGAAGCAACCTGGAAGAACTGGGTTCAAGTCCTGGCTTTGCAACTTTTTAATCTGTGTGATAATTGGGCAAATCACTTAACCTCTCTGAGACCGGGTTTCCTCATCTGTAAAATGAGAGGGTGAGAGTAGGTGACATCCAAGTTCTAGTTTAGACAGTCTATGATTAGGAAACAGATGCCTTGAATTCTCCACTCTGTGACTTTGAGGAAAATCAGTTTACTTCTATGGACCTTAGTTTCTTTATCCAGAAAATGGAGATAATAATCTTTATCATGCCCATCTAAAAGGATAGTTGCAGGGATGAAATGAATGGATTTTTATCAAAGTACTTTAAAGTCCTATGCAAATGAAAGAGAGTAAGAATAGTAACAGTAACAACATTCTCATCTTTGGGGGATAAGTTGGGTTCTGAGAAGTGTTTGAGTTTTGCATACTTGGTGGACAAAGCACCTCCTACCAGTAACCAAAAAGCCTTGTGCAAGGGATCCAAGTTGGAGTCTGCTCTGGGGTTATCCTTCTTTCCACTTTGGTGAATGAATATGATAGTGCTTCAGTACACAATCTACAAAGGACTATGGTCTGTAACTGCTTCCATGGAAGAATTTGTTCCCATCAGAGGGATGGAGCCAGTGAGGAATGACCTGGAAATGAGAGGGGGGTGATGGAGGAAGGGGGCAGAATTCTACTATTCCTGAATTTTATGGTTTGGACTTCTTGGTGGGTAGAAAGGGGATGGTGTTTGTTTTTCAGACCGTATAACCTATTTATTTTCAATTCTCACTTCCCTCTTTCTCTGTGGCTTTTCTAGGCGAGAACTTGGTAATATTAATGAGGTGAAGCAAATCTCCTTGCAAGATGCTCTTTCCAGCACAGAAGTTGATATCGCCTACATCTGCAGTGAGAACGTTAGTCATGAGGAGTACGTCAGGTTAGTTTTTAGTCCCTGTTTCAATCTGTGTCTCTAGACTGCAGTCCTATATCTTTCTTGCTTTCTGTCTAGGGGGAGCTGCCTAGAAAACTGGGTAGATGCTCATGTCTAATGAGCTATGAATACTGGTTCCTTTGAATGCCAGTCTACTCCAAAGATGAATTGAAATTCAAGCAGGAACTATGTTATCTATAGCATATGAGGTAGAGGAGGAAGAAGAGACTAATGGTGATCAGGTCACTGCTGTGTTAAAAAATCTCCCACAGTTCCTTAATAAAGTTAATGATCTGGCATTCAGGCCCTCCATAACCTGGCACCATACTAACCTCCCAGCCTAATCTCATATTATTCTCTTCTACATCCTGTAGTCAGCACCCAAATTGACTAATGTGCTTCCCACTTTCTTGCCTTCCTATCTAGTTCTTAGTGATGCCCAAATGATCTGATTTCCCTTCTTTAGCTTTTGAAATTCTTCCGCAACTTCTAAAAACCAATTTAAATGACACATCTTTCAGTTCCTGATTCTCTAAGACATAAACATCCTACCCTACTCCTTCCCCACTCAGATATTGCAAACCCTTTGTTCTGTCCTTTCTAATGCTCTTATGATATATTACTGTGTATCATATTTGAAAGAACTCTGCATTTGGAGTAATGGCTTTGTTGTTGTTCCGTCTCACTCTTGGTGACCCCACTTGGGACTTTCTTAGAAGAGATATTGGAGTGGGTTTTCCTTTTTTATTTCCTTCTCCAACTTCTATGACAGATGAGGAAACTGAGGCAGACAGGGTTAAAGGACTTGCCCACAGCCATACAGCTAGTGTCTGAGGTCAGATTTGAACCGATGAAGATGAATCTTCCTTATCCCAAGCCCAGAGCTCTATCTACTATTCCATCTGGGTTCAAATCTTATCTCTGGCACTTATTAGGTAAGTGCATTAATCAATAAACATTTATTAAGCGGTGACTATTTGCCAGGCTCTATACTGAGCATAAGTCACTTAAGTCCAATAGGCCTCAGTTTCCCAGATTAAACTATCTGTAATGTCCTTTCATGTTCTAAATTCTGTATTCCTTTGATCTGTGTATATCTTAACCTTTTATAAGCACCAATATGAAGTCAGAAACTCTATTATATCCAAACTTTGCATCTCCCCTAGCACCTAGCACAGTAATTTACATATCATCATTATCATAATTAACAGCTGACATTCATACAATGCTTTACCTACTTCATATCATTTGATACACTGGGTAGGAAGTGATACCTATATTATTAGCCTCATTTTATATATGAGAGGACATTTTTGGAAACATTAAAAGATTTGTTTATATTCTAGTGTCAAGCTAGTGTCAAGAAATAGAGTTCAAAGCAGGCTTAGCTGATGCTTAGTTCCTTGCTCTTTTTACTAATCTCTAGCTCTCCAATAGGTCTTTCATAAGTGCTCCTTGGACTGAATTCAATTCAGTTAATTTGGCAGCAGAATGGAACTTTCAGAGTACTATTGTCACTATTGGGGAGAAGAAGATCTTTGAGGGATGGTTTTCTTCTTTTATTTCCTATTTTTCCTTTAGCCTCCTACACACACACACACACACACACACACACACACACACACACACAGAAATTCACAAAAGGCACCTGCCATCCATTGCTCCCTGTATTTGGAATTTTAAAAACTTTTTTGAAGTTTAATTTCTATGTTTGTCTCTTTTACTCCAAAGGCAGTTTCTCAGTGCTGGCAAACATGTCCTAGTGGAATATCCAATGACTTTGTCCCTGGCATCGGCCCAGAAACTCTGGAAGATAGCAGAGGAAAAAGGTGATGGCTATTTTAAATTTTTCCCCCAATTACATGTTAAAAGAATTTTTTATTAAAGCTTTGTATTTGCAAAACATATGTATGGGTTAATTTTTCAACATTGACCCTTACAAAGCTTTCTGTTACAAATTTTCCCCCCAGTCCCCACCCCTCCCCTAGATAACAGTAAATCTACTACATGTTAATTATGTTAAAATACTTGACAAATCAAATGTGTATACATATTTTTTACAGTTATCTTGCTGTGCAAGAAAATTCAGATCTACAAGAAAAAAAACTGAGAAGGGAAACACAATGCAAGCAAACATCAATAGAGAGCATGAAAATGTTATGTTGTGGTCCACATTTCACATCCCTCTCTCTGGGTGTATATGGCTTTCTTCACTGAACAATTGGAACTGATTTGAAACATTTCATTGTTGAAGAGAGCCATTTCCATCAGAATTGATCATCATATAGTCTTGTTGTTGCCATGTATAATGATCTCCTGATTCTACATCAGTTCATGCAAGTCTCTCCAGGCCTCTCTGAAATCATCCTGCTGGTCGTTTCTTATAGAACAATAACATTCCATAACATTCATATACCATAATTTATTCAGCCATTCTCCAATTGATGGGCATCCATTCAGTTTCCAGTTCCTTGTCACTACAAAAAGAGCTGCCACAAACATTCTTGCACATGTGGGTCCCTTTCCTTCCTTTAAGATCTCTTTGGGATATAAGCCCAATAGAAACACTGCTGGGTCAAAGGGTATGCACAGTAAAACAATTTTTAAAAAACATTTTTAAAATAAAGTTTTGAGTTCCAAATTTTGTTTCTCACTCTCCTTTCTCTTTTCCCTGAGACAGTCAGCAAATAAGGGTTTTATATATATATATATATAATCATATAAAGCATTTCCATATTAGTCATTTTGTATAAGAAAACTCAGCTAAAAGAAAAAGAATGAGAGAAAGAAAGTGAAAAATAACATGCTTCAGTCTATATTCAAATAATATAATATCAGTTCTTTCTCAGGAGGCAGATAGTATGCTTCATCCTTAGTCTTTTGGGGTTGTCTTAGATCATTGTATGGCTGAAAAGAGAGAAATCCTTCCAGTTCTTCATTGAACAATATTGCTGTTAATTCTTTATGACATTCTCTTGGTTCTATTCATTTCACTTTGCCTCAATTCATGTAAGTTTTTCTAGGTTTTTCTGTAATCATCCTGCTTGTCATTTCCTATAATATAATAATATTCCACCACAATAATATGCCAATCATTCTTCATGTCCTTGATGGACATCCCTTCAATTTTCAATTCTTGGCCACCACAAAAACAACAACAACAACAACATACATGCATAAATGCTATAAATATTTTTATGCATATAGGTCCTCTAACTCCACCCCTTTTAAAAAATTTACTCTTTGGGGTTATAGACTTAGTAGTGGTATTGCTGGATCAAAGGGTATGTACCGTTGTATAGCCCTTTGGGTATAGTTCTCTCTAGAATGGTTGGATGAGTTCACAACTCCACCAATAGTGCATTAATGCCCCAGTTTTCCCATATCCCTTACAACATTCATCATTTTCCTTTTTTGTCATATTAGCCAATCTGGTGTATGAAATATTTCAGAGTTGTTTTAATTTGCATCACTAATTTAGTGATTTGGAAAATTTTTTCATATGACTATATGTGTCTTTGATTTCTTTGTCTGAAAACAGCCCGTTTATATTTTTTGGATCATGTAGACGATGGCTATTTTTAATATATTGGATATTGAACTCTCCTTTGTCTGGAGAAATACCTTTCTAAATTATTCTAATTCCATGATGATGATGATGGATATTTTGCTTTGTTGCTTGGTTCCTTGGAACAACCTTGTAAAGTAGCAATGAGGGTCACTTAACCACATGAGAATCTCTGCTGACTGCATTTCAACTTAGAAAACCACAAATTAACATTATCTCTGTTCTATTGTAAATTTCTTTATTTTACTAAATATTTTCTAATTTCACTTTTATTTGGTTCTGGGGCACTCAGGAGTGCTAGTCTCCTAGTATAGAATTTAGAGCATTGGATTTTGAATCAAAAGATCTTAATTCAAATCCCCTCTTTGAGACTTATTACTGGGTGACATCAGGTGGCACTTCACTCCTTTGTACCTTAATATCTTCATCTATAAAATGAAGAACTTGGATTCACTTACTGATGAGGGGCTTTCCCACTCAAAATCCCATTTTAATCTGAACCAAGTCTTTCTTTGGTAGTTGATGACCTTGCTGTGTTTCAGGACTAATATTTGGGAATTCATTTCTCATGGTCCAGGGTTAGATCTGAGTATAGGCAAAGACTAAGTTTCTCAATGTCTATTGATGGTAGGACATGGAATGAATACCTGACTATTGTATGATACCTTTAACTTGCCTCTGACTTGTTTCCATAGGATTTTGTTGCACATTGTATCAGAAATTAGGTTTGGGGTTTAGAGAGAAGGGAATAATTTGCACATGTATGAAAGTATAATATGACATACATTTAAAATTGATATTAAAGGCCATCTATCCCAACCACCTTATTTACAAATGAGGAAACTGAGGCCCAAAGAAATGAGATCTAAGTTCACAGTGTTGAGAGCCAGGATTTTGACTCTTATTTGCCTTAAACACATAAATTCACATGCTTACCTATTAACTAAGTCAAATTGGAATAAGGACCTTTCACAGTCTCTGCTGGTTGTGTTAGCAGGTCCCCAGAGGTCCTGAGCAACCTAAGCGCCTCAAGCTTAGTATGAGCCAGGGCTTTTCTCAGCCTCGTCAGTCTTGAGCTCTGTAATTAGTAGTGACAGCAGGTCACAAGGTATAGGGCTCCAAGATGCTCTTTTTTTTCTCCCTGTAAAAAATGCAGCTGTGGCCTTTTTGCCCAGGACTGAAGCTGACAGTTTACTCAAGGGACGGCTTGCTACTGTGCTCCTGGGATTCAACACTGATGTGTAGAGATCAGTGTTTAGATCCTTCTTTATGGAAAGAAAAGGGCATTGGGATTTAGGAGAAGATTCTTATCTTCTATGTGCAGTAGGCACTTTGAAGTCTCCTACTAAGCATGTTCTGGATGTCCAGACATTGAAAACTGGTGTCTGAGTTCTTTACAGGTAAATATCAGAAGATTAGGAGTCAGGAGGTCTTGTTTTGAGTCCTGGCTCCAGTACTTAATAGCTATTTAAAAAAATGATGTCAGTCCTATTGCCTCACTCAGCCTCAGTTTCCTCACTTCTAAAATGGAGATAATACTATTTTTTTTACCTTCTTATATGATTGTTTCAAAGAAAGCACTTTGTAAACCTTAAATCACCATGTAATACTCCCAGCACATTAATTTTATTTTACTGATACGTTATGGATATTATATTTTGAATATCACCTAAATTTATATATATTATATAAATTTTTATATTATATACATATAATTTTATTATATTTTATTGAAATTATAAATAATCAATACTATTCTAGCTCTGAGGTATAGTTGAAAATACACTCTTCTAAAATCTATGAGGCCTGACTTTAAAACTTGCCTGTGACACTTACTAGCAGTGTGATCTTGGTCAGGTTATTAAACCACTCTGATTGTCCATTTCCACTTCTATAAAATAAAGTGGTTGAATGTTTGAACTTCCTTCAAGCATTTTGATCCTGAAACAACTTATAGATGGTGTGAAAGTTTCTAGTTTGCAATATAGAAACTTGTATGGTATAATTTCCCCCTTTCTTTAGGAATATGATGCATCTCATCCTTCCTAGTCACTATGAACATTCTGGCTTGCCCATCTATCATATGACAGAACCTGCCCTCTCTTTGGACAGCTGCAATAAATACTAATTTCTCCTGATTCCTCCTTCACCACGTCATGTGCCTCTATCCATCATTGTACCTTCAGTTAAGCTGTCCTCCATTACACCTGCTCTGTCCCAGAGAAAATTCTGAACACTGTAGCTTCTTCACTTTGACCCTCCTTTTTTCTTGGACAGGAAAAATCCTACATGAGGAGCACATTGAGCTCCTGACAGAAGAATTTGCTTTCTTAAAAAATGAAGTGACTGGGAAAAAGTTGTTGGAAGGAACTCTTCACTTTACAGGTTTGTTTCTTTTCTTTTTTCTTCTTAATTCTTATAACCATCAAGAGAAATACAAGCAAATAAGCTCACAAATCAAAGACTGCAATCATATGTGAAACCCAGATTGGATATTGCATATTTTAACTCTGCCAAAATCAATCAATTTAAGGAAAGTCAAGCGCATCACAAATGGGTTGGTTCTGAGGTCCCTCCCACATTCCACTAAAGTGCCCTTTCATTGGCTAGCCACCCCCTACCTGGAATGCTCCCCTTCTCATCTCTGCCTCCTACCTTCTCTTGCTTCCTTCTAGACTCTGCTCAAATCCTGCATTCTGCACTGGATCTCCTTAATGCTAGTACCTTCCCTCAGATCACCTCCCATTGGTGCTCTGCCCAAGGCAAAGTAAATTTTGATTGCTGAAACCTCTCAAGGTATCTTGGAGTTTATCAGTCTGATATCTTTTATAAAGGGTCATCCCTTACTCCCATGTCACTCTGGTTCTCAGTGATCAACCAACTATAGGTTCTGGGTCAAGTCTCACTTGGTCTTTGGGCTCTGATTAGTTCAGAATGAAAGTAAAAAACAATTTTTGTCGTTTTGGCTAAAAACTCAGAGGATCTTTGCTTCCCAGATTGATTTTTTTTTCTTAAATAGATAAAAGACCATTTTCTGCCTCATCCTTTACCTAGCCTTAATAACTGAATGGGCATTGCCTCAAGTCAAATTGAGACTTTAATTTAAAAAGACCAAGGTCTTCCACTGCATCCTGGGCCATCTCCAGTCATCCTGATCTATATCTGGCCATTGGATCTAGATGTCTCTGGAGGAGAAAGTGAGGTTGGTGACCTTGCACAGCTCGCTCTCCCTCAAATCCAGTTCACTTGCTAGTCATGATATCACCTCCACTGTGGTCATCTCTGGAGAATGAAGGACAAACTAACTTCCCATTTACTCTGTGTACACACACACACACACATACACTTGGGGTAAGGACTGTTTTTTAACCTTTCCTTATTTCTTCAGCACTTAGCATATACTAATTGCCTAATAAATGGTAGTAATGGTGGCAATGAATGTCACAATGTGCTGTCACTCAGGGGTGTCAAACATTCAACAACCACTGTCTGGACCAGATTAAAACATAATTCCTATCTGATGTTAATGTTGATGTATTAATAAAAATGGATAAACATGTTTTCTAAGTCAATATGTGGTCTGCAAGGATGCTCATGTACAGTCTAGTACCTCCCCCACCTCAACCCCACCACAACCTTCCATTGGCAGCTAGGTTGTGCAGTGGATAGAATAGAGGGGCCTGAATTTAGGAAGACCTGACTTCAAATTCAACCTCAGATACTTACTAATTGTGTAATCCTGGGCAAGTCTATGAACTATTCCTTGCCTCAATTTCTAAATCTATAAAATGGGGATAATAATAGCTTCCACCTCCCAGAGTTTTTGTGAAGATCAAATGAGATAATTTGAAAGAGTTTAGCACAGTGCCTGGCAAATAATGTGCTACATGCTTGTTAATCATTATTATTATTATTTCTATTTGAGTTTGACACCACTGAAGTCAGTGGACCAGTGAGCACATCAGTTGGGAGAGCTTACAGCTCTGCCTTCCTTATATCCAATTCACACACAAGGGAGGACATCACACTCGTGATGTCATGGATCCTCTTCAAGAACAAACAATAGTCCAATTCCATATCTTTATGTCTTCCCATAAATGATCCATACGGAGTGTAGACATGATACTGGGGACTGCCCCCTAGACTTTCCCTTACTAGAGGATGCTAAGATTCATTTGGCTTTGCAAGTAGCTAGAAGGCATTGTTGATGGAGTGCTGGATTTAGATTCAGGAAAACCTGAGGTCAAACCCTTTCTCAACCTTTACTAGCTGTGTGACTCTAAAAAGACAGTTGACCTCTTTTTACCTCAGTTTTCCTCATCTATAAAATGGAGATAATAATAGTACCTACCTCACAGAGCTGTTTTGATCATCAAATGAGATCACATATATAAACTGATTTGTAAACCTTCAAGGACTATGTATATAAATGTTAACTCTAATAAATACATATGTGTTATATGAGAAAACCAAAAAACAGAGGGATAAATGATCTAAGAAATCCAGCAAATTCTGTGACCAAGGAGTTGCTAATACCATTGCTCTCTAAATATTTCTTTCTGGTTTTACCCCTGAGGCCTGGCGATGGAACATCCTGGTAATTCTTTTTATTCTATTCTGTATTGCTCACCAATGCTCTGGGTCTTCCCATAGGTGGTCCTCTTGAGAAAGAACGGTTTGGCTTTCTTGCATTTAGTAGCATTGCTCGTCTGTCCTGGCTGGTTAGTCTCTTTGGGGAGCTTGCCGTCATTTCAGCTACCATGGAAGAACAGAAGGAGAATAAATATATGAAAATGACTGTGAATTTGGAGACTGTGAATAAGAGGTGAGCGGGGAGTGGGGGGTGGGCACCTAAACTCATATGGCCTTTCTCAAGCTCTTTGTAGCCCTTAATTCTTTGTTTTTTAAAGACAATACTGTTTGTGAGCTGAGGGATGGGGGAGTATTATGAGGTAGCTGTTAAACTGGGAAGAGAAGACTAGTTTAGAATCAAAAGTTGTTGTGCAGGCATTTTTAGTCACATCTAACTCTTTCTGACCCCATATGGGTTTTCTTGGCAAAGATATTGGGGTGTTTGCCATTTCCTTCTACAGCTCATTTTACAGATGAGGAAACTGAGGCAAATGGAGGTTATGTGACCTGCTTAGGGTCACACAGTAAGTAAGTGTCTATGTCTGGATTTGAGTTCAGAAAGATGAGAATTCCTGATTCCATTTTCAGATCTCTGTGTATTATGGTGCCCTTTAGCTGCCCAGAATCCTACCTTACTTTCAAATTCTGACTGCTACTATAAACAAATTATGTCGCCTTTCTGGTCTAGTTTCATCATCTGCAGAATGGGAGAGTTCAACCAGGTGATCTTTAAGGCATATATCAGGTCACAATCCTGTAAGAATTCAGGAATCCAAAGGTTAATTGTTTTCCATTTTCAGAAAATCCCAAATCTCTCCAGAAAAGAGACAATACTGGTAATAGAGCTTTATCCTTATTAGCATTTTCACACTTGTGTTCTCACTGGGGCCTCATAGTGAACCTGGCAGGAAATAGGGCAGAGACCATTATCCTAGTGACATTTTGTTTTCTGAGATCTTTTTATATATATTTCTTCTATGTCACCATTTCCCAATATATCTCTTGTCTGTTACCTACCAAACTATCCCTT
>JAJPUD010012989.1:0-25032 GCA_023553655.1 Myrmecobius fasciatus
GGAAGGAAGGAAGGAAGGAAGGAAGGAAGGAAGGAAGAAAAAGAAAGAAAGGAAGGAAGAAAGAAAGAAAGGAAGGAAGGAAGGAAGAGAGAGAGAGAAAGAGAAAGGAAGGAAAGGAGGGAAGGAGGAAGAGAGTAAGGAGGGAAGAAAAGAAAGACAGAAAAGGAAGAAAGGGAAGGAAAGAAGGGAAGGAAAAAAGGAAAGAAGGGAGGAAGGAAGGGAGGTAAGAAGGAAGGGAAGGAGGAAGGAAAGAAAGAAGAAAAAGAAAGAAAGAAAATAATTTCTGCCTTCAGGGAGTTTACATTAAGAATCTACAAGTCATTGACTGATTCATTCAATCAGCAAACAGTTGTTAAGTACCTACTAAATTTAAATGGAAGCTATACTAAGCATCAAGGGAAAAACAAAGCTAAATAAACTGTACCTTCAACCTTCAGAGTATACACTTCAGTAGTAATGTAGTAAAAAATAAATGTTTTACTTCATTTTTTTTTCTTTTTAGATTCATGTCCATAGAAATCTGTTTCTAGAGAGAACTCTAATTCTCACTTATATCCTCAGTATCTAGCAAAAGACCTGACACATAGTTGGTGTATCTACACAGTAGATTTCTTATAGGGATTTTACAGTCACACCTGAGAGTTCTTCTGGGCTGTGGAATGTTCTCATTTTAGGATTTTCATGAAGTGAGTTGGAGGGAGGATTATCCTTTTTAGACTAAGGAAATTACCTGTGTTCTATACTAATATGTCTGTGATATTTAAATTAAGAAATTATAGAATTATAGAACAGAAATTAATATGTCTGTGATATTTAAATTAAGAAATTATAGAATTATAGAACAGAAGAGATAGTATCAAATTGGAAATGGGCCAGACAAGACCCAATTATTAGAAATAAGGAAATAATGGATATAGGAAATTATAATGAGGCCCATTTTGACTACATATAGGGAAATTTTTATAATCAAATTAATTTTCTTTGTATTAAATTAAATAGATATTTTTCAAATGTCTGCTATTCCAAAAATGGGAAGAGAATATTTGCCTTGAAAGATATAGAATTCCCTGGCACTGGAATTTTGAGTAGCAATAATATAAATTAATAATGATGTTGATGATAGCATTTATATAGTACTTTAAAGCTTGCAAAGTATTTTACAAATATTGTCTCATTTAATCTTTACAACAATCCTGGGGATGGGTGTTGTGAGATAGGTGCTATTATTATCTCCATTTCACATATGAGGAAATTCAGGTAGATAGAGGCAATATGATTTATATGTGGTCACACAGATAAGGGCAACTACATAGCAGAGTGGATAAAGTGCCATGCCTGGAGTCAAGAATAGTTGAGTTCAAATCATATCTTAGATACTTACTATGTGACCCTAGGAAAGCATTAATTTTGTTTGTTTAAGTTACTTCATCTATACTAGAGATTCTGAGGAATAAATCGAAACAATTTAGTCATATAAAATGTTCTAAAGCATTATTGATTAGAAAATTTCAAATTCAAATTTCTTTGAAATAATTTATTTCTGTCTCTCAAGTCTGAATAGAATTATTCTCCTTCAGTAAATATTTTATTATTACATATTCTTCACCTGTTCTATGTTCTATTACAGTTCTGTTGGGAGATTCCTGCCTAGAATATGCAATAGAGGCTCACATTATGGAACAGCATCACCATCTTAACTATAGCTATTGTTTGTAATGTTTGTCTTCCAGATCAAATAATAGAAAAAGAGAATAGGAAATAAACTACCATTCTGGATTTCAGATATATAATTTTATGCTAAACAAACCACAGTGTTTTTGATACATAAGATACATCACAAAGCAGATTACAGAAAGGTTAAATCCACAGTACTCATGATTAGAAAGTTTCAGGTCATGTGTTGCTTGAGTGTATATATGCATATATATACATGTATGTATATATATATATGGGGATATACATATATACACATATATGAAGATGCAGATACATATATATCTCTTATAGAATCCCTCATCAAAATGTTCAGTTTTATTTAAAATAAATCATTCATTTAGACTTTGTAAAACAGCCCAGAGGTTTTGCATTGGTGCTTCCATTAATCTGTAATAAGGAGTCCAAAGGTTATCCTTTGTACTTTCATACATATATATGAATATATATATATATATGAATATATATATATATACATATATATATATATACATATATATGGATTTATGTATGTATGTATGTGCTCAGGAAACATCTAATCTGACATTTTCATACTGAATTATATAATAACAGAAATGAAGAATGAAAACAGGTTGAAGTGGTAATCTAATATTCTTTGCTCTTTCACTTGCCTTATTTAATTATTCATTAATGCCAACTTGGGAGCATTGTCTAAAGAGTATGTTTTCTAGGGGCAGGTTATAAAATTCAATGCCTCTCACTATACCTTCCCCTGTGTATTTTTATTCACAGTAAGTCCAACCTCCAAGAGAAGCCAAAAAAGCAAGACTGAACTTCACTTTAGCTACATCATTACATGCTTCCATTTCTTGCTTTTTCCTGAATGCGAAACTTTTTTTCTTCAATCTTTCTATATTCTCTGAAATGCAAAACCATAGCCTGTACTAAAATTTTCTAACCCCTCCTATACCAGGCATCATAAGAAACATTACAGTTTGATTTGCTTCCTTTTCTTAATGGAAATTATTCCTATGGGATTCAAAATTTATGATTCCTATATAATTATAATTGATTATAATTTATAATCTTTTTTCATTTTTCAAATTTTTAACTGTTTTACATTTTTATTTAGTTTTGAGCATTAAAGTCTATCCATCTTTCCCTCTCCTTCCCCCTCACTGAGATGGTAAGCAATTAGATATAGGTTCTACATTTGCAATTATGTAAAACATTTCCATGTTAGTTATTTTTACAAGAAGACTCAAATAAAATTTTAAAAAGTGTAAAAAAGAACCTGAACTACACAATGTCAGTTCTTTTTCTGGATGTGGATAATATGCATCAATAGTCCTTTGAGGTTGTCTTAAAATGATATTGATGAGAATAGCTAAATTATTCACAGTTCTTCATCAAACAATATTGCTATTATTTTGGACAACATTCTCCTGCTTCTGTTCACTTCACTTTGCATCAGTTCATATAAGTATTTCTCAGGTTTTTCTGAAACCATCCTGCTTGAAATTTTATATAATACATGAATATTTCATTACAATCACAGACCACAGATTGTTTGGTCATTCCTCAATTGAAGGGCATCTCTTCAATTTTTAACTCTTAGTAGGCCTGTCGGAACTGAGTGTGGACCACAACATAGCATTTTTATGCTTTGTGTTGATATTTTCTTGCATTTTTTTCCTTCTTAGGTTTTTTTTTTGTTTCTGTAGATCTGATTTTTCTTGTGCTGCAAGATAACTGTATAGATATATAAACATATATTGGATTTATCATATATTTTAACATATTTAACATGTATTAGACTACCTGCCATCTAGGGTAGGGAGTGGGGGAAAGGAGGGAAAATTTTGGAACAAAAAGTTTTGCAAAGACCAATGTTAAAAAATTAATCATATGTTCTGTAAATAAAAAGCTTTAATAAAAAATTTAAAATGGAAAAAAATTCAACTCCTAGCCACCACAAAAATATCTGCTAAAATATCTTCGTTCAAATAGATATCTCATCAGACATCAGATCAGATTGTAGAGTTTTATAACCCTTTGGACATAGGTATAAAATGTTTTCCAAAATGGTTGGATCAATTCATAATTATACCAACTATGTGTTGATGTTCCACTTTTCCCACATTCCTTCAAATATTAAAATTTCCCCCTTTTTAGAATATTAGCTAATCAAATACATATGAAGTGATATCTAAGAGTTGTATTAATTTGCATTTCTCAATTCAATAGTGATTTTTCATATGACTATAGATAGCTTTGATTTCTTTGTCTGAAAACTGCCTGTTTATTTTCTTTGATCATTTACCCATTGGGGAATCAGTGAGATTGTGTATATTTGACTCAGTTTTCTATATATTTGAGAAATGAGACTTTTATCAGTTATATTTGTTGCAAAAAAATTCCCAATTTTCTGTTTTTCTTATAATTTTAGTTGCAATGGTTTTGTTTTTGCAAAAACTTTTCATTTAATATAATAATGATATTGATGTTATATTTTGAAATATTCTTGTGTCTTCTTTGGTCCTAAATTCTTTCCTATTCATAAATATGATAGATAAACTATTTTACATTCTCTTAATTTGCTTATGGTATCACCCATTAGATATAAATCATGTACCCATTTTGATTTGATCTTGGCATTCACTGTAAGATGTTGGTCTTAACCTACATCTTGTTTTCCTAATATTTTTTGTCAAATAATGAGTTTTTGTTTGAAAAGTATGGATGTTTGAGTTTATCATATACTAGATTACTATGATCATTTACTATAACTTAATTTGTAAATAATCTATTCCACTGATCCACCATTCTATTTCTTATTCAGTGCTACATTGTTTTGATAATTACGACTTCATAATACAGTTTGAGATGTGGTATGGCTATAGCATCTTCTTTTGCATTTTTTTCAATGATTTCTTTTATGTCCTTGAGCTTTTGTTCTTTTAGATGAATTTTTTTATTATTTTTTCTAATTCATAAAGTTAGACTGATAGTGTCATGGCACTGAATAAATAGAATAATTTAAATAGAATTGTCATTTTTGTTATATTGTCTTGGCCTACCTTTGAGTAATTAATATTTTTCCAGTTGTTTAGATCTAACTTTCTTAATGTGAAGTGTTTTATAATTGTATTCACATAGTTCCTGTGTTTGTCTGAGCAGGAAGACTCCCAAGTATTTTACATTATCTAAAATTATTTTAAATGAAATTTCTCTATCTCTTGCTACTAGATTTTTTTTAGTAATATATAGAAATTTTACTGTTTTATATGAGTTTATTTTGCATACCAAAATTTTGCTGAAATTATTAATGATATCAAATAGTTTAATTGATTTTTTAGATTTTTATATCACCTGCAGAATGATAGTTTTGTTTCCTCATCTACTATTCTAATTCTTTCATTTTCTCTTTCTTCTTTTATTGCTATAGCTAACATTTGTAGTACAATATTAAATAATAGAGCTGATAATAGGTATCCTTGATGCATGCCTGATTGTACTGAGGATTCTAATTTATTACATTATAGATAATGCTTCCAAATGGTCTTAGATAAATATTACTTATCATTTTAAGTACTTAGGGGAAATTTTACATCTCTATTTGTTTACATCAATAAAATAGAGAAAAAGCAGATCATTGAACTGTGGATACAATTGAAAAAAAACGAGAAAAAGGATAAACTAAAAGCTTCCAATTAATATTAAATTGGAAATCCTGAAAATCAAAGGATATTATCAATGAAATTAAAAGTAAGGAAACCACTGATGTAATAAATGAAACCAGGAACTTGTTTTATAGGGGGAAAAAGATAAACCATTAGTTATTTTATTTATTTGTTTGCTTTGTTTTGTTTTGTTTTGTTTTGTTTTGCTGAGGCAATTGGAGTTAAGGGACTTGCCCAGGGTCACACATAGTATTAAGTGTCTGAAACTAGGTTCTATGCTCTGCCACTTGTTCACATCCTTTGTTTCACCAATTTTAGGGATACCTAGCACTCCAGTTACACTTAACCAATTATTTTATATCCATTTAGATTTTATAAGGAGGCATTGAGTTAAAAAGTATAACAAGAACAAATCCTACTCTAACACTCTAACACATCCCTTCATATCACTTAAGACTCTAGAGAAGGAAGGGGTATTCTTTCCACATCTTCAATCAGTTCCTACAGAGCTTTAGTCATATGAAGTTCCATGCCCAGGATTAATAACTACATCTTCTGACTTTACATCAAGTGTAATTTTCACTGCACCACAGGGCAGATCTAGTTCTCACCACATGGAGAAAAGGTCAACCACTCCAGGCTGGAAACTGTGAATTATAGATGATTTACACTTCTAAACTACCAATATAACTGAGAACCCACTGATAGGGCAGTAATAAGGCATGAACTTTATTACTCAGTAATTATTACCACTTCAAATAATGTTGGATTCTCAAACCAGGCAAGAAAAAAGAGTGGGGGTCTCAATTTAAACTAGGAAGTTGTTAATTACTATGTTTACTGATAGGTTCTTTTTCCCATAATGAACTTAATATAGAATGCTAGTCACAAAGTTTATTTTCCAGTCTTGGCAGGAAGGCCTACTATAAACTGATATTAATTTAATTAGCATAAAGATGTTTATCTATTTTTCTATGCATATTTTATTTTTTCTTTATTTTTTATTTGCAAAACATATGTATGGATAATTCTTCAACATTAACCCTTACAAAGCTTTCTGTTACAATTTTCCCCTCTATCTCTACCCCTCCTCTAGATGACAGGATATCCACTACATGTTAATTATGTTAAAATACTTGACAAATCAAATAGATGTATACATATTTCCACACATCATTATTGGGGAAGAAAAATCGTATCAACAAGAAAGAAAAATCAGATAAAGGAAACACAATGCAAGCAAACATCAATCGAGAGCATGAAAATGTTATGTTGTGGTCCACATTTCACATCCCTCTCTCTTTGTGTGTATGGCTTTCTTCAGTGAACAATTGGAGGTGGTTTGAAACATTTCATTGTTGAAGAGAGCCATGTCCATCAGAATTGATCGTCATATAGTATTGTTGTTGCCATGTAAAATGATCTCCTGGTTCTGCTCATTTCACTCAGCATCAGTTCATTCAAGTCTCTCCAGGCCTCTCTGAAATCGTCCTGCTGGTTGTTTCTTTAAAAGCAATAATATTCCATAACATTCATATATCATAATTTATTCAGCCATTCTCAAATTGATGGGTATCCATTCAGCTTCCAGTTTCTAGCCACTACAAAAAGGGCTGCCACAAACATTCTTGGACATGTGGGGCCTTTTCCTTCCTTTATGATTTCTTTGGAATATGAGCCCAAAAGAAACGCTGCTGGGTAAAAGGGTATGCATAGTTTGATAACTTTTTGAGCATAGCTCCAAATTACTCTCCAGAATAGCTGGATCCATTCACAGTTCTACCAACAATGTATCAGTGTCTCAGCCTTCCCACATCCCCTCCAACATTCATCATTATCTTTTCCTGTCATTTTAGCCAATCTGACAGGTGTGTAGTGTTACCTCAGCGTTGTCTTAATTTGCATTTCTCTGATCAATAGTGATTTGGAGCACCTTTTCATATGACTACAGATAGTTTTAATTTCATCATCTGAAAATTGTCTGTTCATATCCTTTGACGATTTATCAATTGGAGAATGGCTTGAATTCTTATAAATATAAGACAATTCTCTATATATTTAAGAGATGAGACCTTTATCAGAACCCTTAAATGTAAAGATGATTTCCCAATTTATTGCTTCACCCCTAATCTTGACTGCATTGGTTTTATTTGTACAAAAACTTTTTAACTTAATATAGTCACTTATCTATCTGGTGTTCAATTAATAGTTCCAGTTCTTCTTTGGACATAAACTTATTCCATCTCCATAGGTCTGAGAGGTAAACTATGTATAAAAATGCTGATGATTTATGTAGATTTATTTTGTATCCTGCAACTTTGCTAAAGTTGTGAATGGTTCTAGTTTGAGTCTATTACATATGATGCTTGCTGATGGTTTTAAGTAGATACTACTAATCATTTTAAGGAAAAGCCCATTTATTCCTATACTCTCCAGTGTTTTTAAGGAATGGGTGTTGGATTTTATCAAAGGCTTTTTCTGAAACTATTGACAAAATCATATGGTTTTTGTTAATTTGGTTATTAATATAAATGATTATGCTAATAGTTTTCCTAATATTGAACCAACCTTGCATTCCTGGTAGAAATCCTACTTGGTCATGGTGTATTATCCTGGGGATAACTTTCTGAAATCTCATTGCTAAAATTTTATTTAAAATTTTTGCATCAATATTCATTAGGGGAACCAAGATGGCGGAGTGAAGATGTGACTCTGTGTCCTCCTCTGACCTTCTCTCAAATCAACAATAAAATAAGCCTCTGAACTGATCTTCAAGTCAACGAATCCAGAAATATTTGGACACTGCTTGCACTTATCTCTGAACAACGTCATATAAGGTCTGTTTAACTCGGGCAGAAGGGTAAACAGTTAACTTGGTGCAGTCTGGAACTGAGGGTGGGACTTAGCTCAGGGTGGCAGAAACTCCAAACTCAAAACTCAAAACACCTGGAGTGTATCTGACGCACTAGCGACACTCTGCCCTGATTAGGAGCAGGTGTTCTGCCAGATTTGCCTTTTTTAAGGAGTAATTAGGGCACAGTCCCAGCCCCCACCAGCCCAGCACCTTAATTAGCGGAATTGCCCCAGGGAAAACTACTATAGCCCCGGCTTCTCTAGCCTTAAACAGACCCCCACTTTATGCCAGTAAGTTTGATAATCTAAATGAAATGGAGGGATATCTACAAAAATAAAGATTGCCCAGGTTAACAGAAGAGGAAATAAATTATTTAAATAGCCCCATATTAGAAAAAGAAATAGGACAAGCTATTAACCAACTCCCTCAGAAAAAAATCTCCAGGGCCAGATGGATTTACATGTGAATTCTACCAAACATTCAAAGAACAACTAATTCCAATACTATACAAACTATTTGATAAAATAGGGACAGAAGGTATACTGCCAAATTCCTTCTATGAGACCGATATGGTGCTGATAGCTAAACCAGGCAGGGTGAAAACAGAGAAAGAAAACTATAAACCAATTTCCCTAATGAATATTGATGCAAAAATTTTAAATTAGATATTAGCAATGAGATTACAGAAATTCATCCCCAAGATAGTACACTATGACCAAATAGGATTTATACCAGGGATGCAGGGCTGGTTCAATATTAGGAAAACTATCATAATTGATTATATTAATAACCAAACCAACAAAAACCATATGATTATCTCCATAGATGCAGAACAAGTATTTGATAAAATCCAACACCCATTCATATTAAAAACACTAGAGAGTATAGGAATAAATGGGCTTTTCTTAAAAATGATTAGTAGCATCTACTTAAAACCATCAGCAAGCATCATATGTAATGGAGACAAACTAGAACCATTCCCAATAAGATCAGGAGTGAAACAAGGCTGCCCACTGTCACCATTATTATTTCATATTGTATTAGAAATGTTAGCTTTGGTAATAAGAGAAGAAAAAGAGATAAAAGGAATTACAGTAGGTAATAAAGAAACCAAATTATCACTCTTTGCAGATGACATGATGACATACTTAGAGAATCCTAGAGACTCAACTAAAAAACTACTAGAAACAATTCACAACTTTAGCAAAGTTGCAGGATACAAAATAAATCCACATAAATCATCAGCATTTTTATATATTACCAACAAAGTTCAGCAGCAAGACAGAAAAAGAAATTCCATTCAGAATAACGGATGATAGCATAAAATATTTGGGAATCTATCTGCCAAGGAAAAGTCAGAAACTATACGAACTAAACTACAAAACACTTTTCACACAAATAAGATCAGACCTAGTCAATTGGAAAAACATTAAATGCTCATGGGTAGGCAGAGCGAATATAATAAAAATGACAATACTACCCAAACTAACCTACTTATGTAGTGCCATACCAATCAAACTCCCAAGAAATTATTTTACAGATCTAGAAAAAATAGTAGCAAAGTTCATTTGGAAGAACAAAAGGTCAATAATTTCAAAGGGATTAATGAAAAAGAAGACAAATGAAGGTGGCCTTGCTGTACCAGATCTAAAACTATATTATAAAGCAGTGGTCATCAAAACCATTTGGTACTGACTGAGAAATAGAGCAGTTGATCAGTGGCAAAGGATAGGACAGCTGGACAATCTAGGCAATAACTTTAGCAATTTAGTGTTTAATAAACCCAAAGATCCCAGCTTTTGGGATAAGTACTCATTATTCGGCAAAAACTGCTGGGAAAATTATTGTGGAAACTAGTGTGAAAGAAATTAGGGTTTGACCCACACCTAACACCACATACCAAGATAAGATCTAAATGCGTTCATGATCTAGATATAGTGATATTGTAAGCAATTTAGAAGAACATAGTATAGTTTACCTCTCAGACCTGTGGAGATGGAATAAATTTATGTGCAAAGAAGATGTGGAACTCTTAATTGAACACCAGATAGATAATTTTGATAATATTAAGTTAAAAACTTTCTGTAGATTGGGAGATCATCTTTACATTTAAAGGTTCTGATAAAGGCTTCATTTCTAAAATATATAGAGAATTGTCTCATATTTATAAGAATTCAAGCCATGGGGGCGGAGCCAAGATGGCAAACTGCAGACAGTGTCCTCTGTGAGCTCCTGTGATCTTCCCTCAGACCCAGACAAATCGAGCCTCTGAATTGGTTCTGGAGTGAGGGCTCCACCAAACACTTGGACTACAACGCACTTCTATCAAATATCTACTTTGAAAGAACGTCTGAGGTCAGTTTTAGACGGGCAGGGGATGGAGCAGCTCCCAGCGCTCAGACGTCAGTGTGCAGCTGGGGTGCAATTCCGGGGCTGGGAAGAACCAGAAGATTTTAGGCTGTCAAGAAGTCCCTGGGAGACCCTTGGGCCACTTTGCTCTGCTTGTGGGCAGGTGCTTTGGCAGGTCTACCTTTGATAAAGGGTGGATTGAGAGCAGGTGAAAGTGTGGTCCTTGTGCGGATCTAGTGAGATCAGCACTATACCAGAAGTAAACTCTGCAAATTCCCCCAGGGCAAATTGAAATTGCTGCTGCAGAATTCTCTGCTGGTGACTGATACATCAGCTAAAAATCATGAGCAAGAAGAAGAGAGCTCTCACCATAGACAGCTTTTACAGAGAGAAACTAGAGAAGTCCCCAGATACTGAGAATCTGAAAACAATCCCAGATAAAGCCACAAAGGTGGACTTAGGCTGGTCTCCCTTTCAGAAGGCTTACCTGGAAGATTACATAAAGAATCTCAAAAGAGAGCTAGAGGAAGATTGGGTAAATAAATTGAGATCAGTGCAAGAAGGAAATATCGCCCTGCAACAGAGATGTGAAAAACTGGAAATAAGTCTGGTGATTTGGAAAAAGTCACCAACTCACTGGAAAATAAAAATAGTGAATTGGTAAAAGACAACAATTCACTGAAAAACAAAATTGGTGAATTGGAAAAAGTCACCAACTCACTAGAAAATAAAAATAGTGAATTGGAAAAAAGATAACAATTCACTGAAAAACAAAATTAGTGAATTGGAAAAAGACAACAATTCACTGAAAAATAAAATTGCAAAATGGAAAAAGAATGCAATGAACCAAAAAATTCAATTGGCCAGTTACAAAAGGAGTTAAAAAATATAGCTGAAGGAAATAATACCTTAAGAATTAAAATTGAACAAATAGAAGTAAATGAATCAATAAGACTTCAAGAATCAGTAAAACAAAAACAAAAAATGAAAAAATAGAAGAAAATATGAAATATCTCCTAGAAAAAGGAGATACAATCTAAGGATTATTGGGCTCGCTGAAAGTCATGATGAAAAAAAAGAACCTTGATGCTATCTTCCAGGAAATCATGAAAGAGAATTGCCCTGATGTTTTAGAATCAGAAGGCAAAGTTGGCATTGAAAGAATTCACCGATCACCTCCTGAAAGAGACCCCAAAATTAAAACCCCAAGGAATATCATGGCTAAATTTCAGGACTATCGCACCAAGGAAAAGATATTACAAGCTGCTAGAAAAAAAAAAAACAGTTCAAATACCGAGGAACTGTCATTATAATTACACAGGATCTGTTAGCTTCCACATTGAAGGATCGAAGGGCCTGGAATCAGATATTCTGAAAGGCAAAAGAACTTGGATTACAGCCAAGAATAAGCTATCCAGCTAGAATGAGCATCATCTTGCAGGGAAGAAGATGGTCATTCAATGATACAGGAGAATTTCACCTATTTCTAATGAAAAGACCAGATCTGAACAAAAAATTTGACCTCCAAACACAGAACTCTAGAGAGGCGTAAAAAGGTAAAAACGAAAGAACTCTTGAGAACTATATCTCTACTAGGGGTATCATTAAAGGATAGGGGTATAATTTGATATTTCTTTGATAATAATGGAAAATAAATTAGAGGTGGAAGGTATATCATACTGTAAAAAAAGGGGGAGGGGAAAGGAGGTAAAATAAAGTAAAAATAAAAAGAAGTAAAATAAGGCAAAGTCTCATGAAGAGACATAGAAAATCTAATATAATTGAGGGAAAGAAGGGAGGGTGATGAGTAGTGTATAAATCTTACTCTCATTAGATTGAGCTCTAAAATAGTATATCAGACGCATTTGATTTCAGGGAAAAACTTGACCCTCTGTATACGGAAGTAGGAGAGAAAGGAGGAAAAGAAAGGGATAAATTAATAGAAGGATTAGGGGACAGATGTAAAAAAGAGGGAGGGTTCTAAAGGGGGGAGGACTGTTAGAGGAAGGTGGTCATGAAAAACAAAATACTGGGGAGGGGGGAAGGGAGTAAGGGGAAAGGGAAGAGAAAAATATAACTTTGGGTAAATAAGATGGCAGGAAATATAGATATAGTCATTTTAACTGTGAATGTGAATGGGATGAACTCTCCCATAAAATTGAAACAAATAGCGGACTGGATTAAAAGCCAGAATCCTACAATATGTGGTTTACAAGAAACACATCTAAAACATAGAGATACATAGAGAGTGAAGATAAAGGGCTGGAGCAGAATCTTTTATGCTTCAGGTGAACAAAATAAAGCAGGGGTAGCAATCCTTATCTCAGATCAAGTAAAAGCAAAAATAGATCTAATTAAAAGAGATAAGGAAGGAAACTATATTTTACTAAAAGGTACCATAGACAATGAAGCGGTATCAATACTAAACATATATGCACCAAGTGGTATAGTATCCAAATTCCTAGAAAAGAAACTAATAGAGATGCAAGGAGAAATAGACAATACAACTATACTAGTGGGGGATCTCAACCTTGCTCTCTCAGAATTAGATAAATCAAACCAAAAAAATAAATAAGAAAGAAGTTAGGGAGATAAACAAAATGTTACAGAAGTTAGGTATGACAGATCTCTGGAGGAAATTGAATGGTGATAGAAGGGAGTATACTTTTTTCTCAGGGGTTCATGGAACTTATACGAAAATTGATCATGTGTTAAGGCACAAAAACCTCAAAATCAAATGCAGAAAAGCAGAAATAGTAAATGTATCCTTTTCAGATCATGATGCAATAAAACTCACATGTAACATAAGGTCAGAAGAAAATAGACCAAAAGTTAATTGGAAATTAAATAATCTAATCCTGAAGAATGAATGGGTGAAAGAGCAAATGATAGACACAATCGATAATTTCATCCAGGAGAACGACAATAATGAGGCAACATACCAAAATTTGTGGGATACGGCCAAAGCGGTTATAAGGAGTAACTTTATATCGCTAGATGCTTACTTGCATAAAATAGAGAAAGAGAAGATCAATGAATTAGGGTTACAATTAAAGAAACTAGAAAAAGAGCAAATTAAAAACCCTCAGTTAAATACCAAATTGGAAATTCTGAAAATAAAAGGGGAGATTAATAAAATTGACAATAAGAAAACTATTGAATTAATAAATAAAACTAAGAGTTGGTTTTATGAAAAAACCAACAAAATAGATAAGCCTTTAGTTAATTTGATCAGAAAAAGGAAAGAGGAAAATAAAATTGTTAGTCTCAAAAATTATAAGGGAGAACTTTCCTCCAATGAAGAGGAAATTAGAGTAATAATTAGGAGTTTCTTTGCCCAACTTTATGCCAATAAATTTGATAATCTAAATGAAATGGAGGAATATCTACAAAAATATAGATTGCCCAGGTTAACAGAAGAGGAAATAAATTATTTAAATAGCCCAAATTTAGAAAAAGAAATAGAAAAAGCTATTTATCAACTCCCTAAGGAAAAAAAAAACTACAGGGCCAGATGGTTTTACATGTGAATTCTACCAAACATTCAAAGATCAATTAATTCCAATACTAATACAAACTATTTCAAAAAACAGGGAAAGAAGGTATACTACCAAATTCCTTCTATGATACAGATATGATGCTGATAACTAAACTAGGTAGGGTGAAAAATGGGAAAGAAAACTATAGACCAATTTCCCTAATGAATATTGATGCAAAAATTTTAAATAAGATTTTAGCAACGAGATTAAAGAAGTTATCTCCAGGATAATACATCTTGACCAAGTAGGATTTATACCAGAAATGCAGGGCCGGTTCAATATCAGGAAAACCAGCAGCATAATCAATTATATTAATAACCAAACTTACAAAAACCATATGATTATCTCCATAGATGCAGAAAAAGCATTTGATAAAATCCAGCACCCATTCCTATTAAAAACACTAGAGAGTATAGGAATAAATGGGCTTTTCCTTAAAATGATTAGTAGCATCTACTTAAAACCATCAGCAAGCATCATATATAATGGAAACAAACTAGAACCATTCCTAATAAGATCAGGAGTGAAATAAGGCTGCCCACTGTCACCATTACTATTTAATATTGTATTAGAAATGTTAGCTTTGGCAATAAGAAAAGAAAAAGAGATAAAAGGAATTACAGTAGGTAATAAAGAAACCAAATTATCACTCTTTGCAGATGACATGATGGTATACTTAGAGAACCCTGGAGACTCAACTAAAAAACTACTAGAAACAATTCACAACTTTAGTAACATTGCAGGATTCAAAATAAATCCACATAAATCAACAGCATTTTTATATATTAGCAACAAAGTTCAGCAGCAAGAGATACAAAAAGAAATTCCATTCAGAATAATGGACGATAGCATAAAATATGTGGGAATCTATCTGCCAAGAAAATGTCAGAAACTACATGAACTAAACTACAAAGCACTTTCCACACAAATAAAATCAGACCTAATCAACTGGGAAAACATTAAGTGTTCATGGGTAGGCCAAGTGAATATAATAAAAAATGGCAATACTACCCAAACTAATTTACTTATTTAGCGCCATACCAATCAAACTCCCATGAAATTATTTTACAGATCTAGAAAAAAATACTAGCAAAGTTCATTTGGAAGAACAAAAGGTCAAGAATTTCAAGGGAATTAATGAAAAAAAAAAAGACAGATGAAGGTGGCCTTGCTGTACCAGATCTAAAACTATATTATAAAGCAGCGGTCATCAAAACCGTTTGGTACTGGTTGAGAAATAGAGTAGTCTGTCAGTGGCATAGGATAGGATATCAGGACAAGCTAGGTAATAATGTTAGCAATTTAGTTTTTGATAAACCCAAACACCCCAGCTTTTGGGATAAGTACTCACTATTCGGCAAAAACTGCTGGGAAAATTGGAAACTAGTGTGGAAGAAATTAAGGCTGGACCCAGACCTAACACCGCACACCAAGATAAGATCTAAATGGGTTCATGATCTAGATATAAAGTGATATTATAACCAAATTAGAGGAACATAGGATAGTTTACCTCTCAGACCTGTGGAGATGGAATAAATTTATATCCAAAGAAGATCTGGAACTCTTAATTGAACACCAGATAGATAATTTTGATTATATTAAGTTAAAAAGTTTCTGTACAAACAAAACTAATGCAGACAATATTAGGAGGGAAGCATCAAATTGGGAAATCATCTTTACATTTAAGGGTTCTGATAAAGGTCTCATCTCTAAGATATATAGAGAATTGTCTCATATATATAAGAATTCAAGCCATTCTCCAATTGATAAATGGTCAAAGGATATGAACAGACAATTTTCAGATGATGAAATTAAAACTATTTATAATTATATGAAAAGGTGCTCCAAATCATTATTGATCAGAGAAATGCAAATTAAGACAATAATGAGGTACCACTACGCACCTGTCAGATTGGCTAAAATGACAGGAAAAGATAACAATGAATGTTGGAGGGAATGTGGGAAGACTGGGACACTGATGCATTGTTGGTGGAGCTGTGAATGGATCCAGCTATTCTGGAGAGCAATTTGGAGCTATGCTCTAGAAGTTATCAAACTATGCATACCCTTTGACCCAGCAGTGTTTCTATTGGGCTTATATCCCAAAGAAATCATAAAAGAAGGAAAGGGCCCCACATGTGCAAGAATGTTTGTGGCAGCCCTTTTTGTAGCGGCTAGAAACTGGAAACTGAATGGATGCCCATCAATTGGAGAGTGGCTGAATAAATTATGGTATATGAATGTTATGGAATATTATTGCTCTATAAGAAACAACCAGCAGGACGATTTCAGAGAGGCCTGGAGAGACTTGCATGAACTGATGCTCAGTGAAGTGAGCAGAACCAGGAGATCATTATTCACGGCAACAACAATACTATATGAGGATCAGTTCTAATGGACATGACTCTCTTCAACAATGAAATGCTTCAAACCAGTTCCAATTGTTCAGTGAAGAGAGCCATATAAAACCAGAGAGAGGGATGTGAAATGTGGACCACAACATAACATTTTCATGTTCTCTGTTGAGGTTTGCTTGCATTGTATTTCCTTTATTGGATTATTCTTTCTTGTAGATACGATTTCTCCTGCACAAAAAAATGATGCAATAACTATACATATATTCGATTTCTTAAGTATTCTAACATAATTATCATGTAGTGGATATCCTGCCATCTAGGGGAGGGGTGGGGAGTAGGGGGGGAAAAATTTGTAACAGAAAGATTTGTAATGGTTAATGTTTAGGAATTACCCATACATATGTTTTGCAAATAAAAAGTATTAATAAATAAAATAAAAAATTCAAGCCACCCTTTAATAGATAAATGGTCAAGGGATATGAACAGACAATTTTCAGATAATAAAATTAAAACTATTTGTAGTCATATGAAAACTTGCTCCAAATCACTATTGATGTGAGAAATGCAAATTAAGACACCTCTGAGGTACGACTACACACCTGTCAAACTGGCTAAAATGACAGGAAAAGATAACGATGAATGCTGGAGAGGATGTGGGAAAGCTGGGACACTAATACATTGTTGGTGGAACTGTGAACAGATCCAGCCATTCTGGAGAGCAATTTGGAGGTATGCTCAAAAAATTATCAAACTGTGCATACCCTTTGACCCAGCAGGGTTTCTGTTGGGCTTATATCCCAAAGGGATCTGAGAGGAGGGAAAGGGACCCACATGTGCAAGAATATTGGTAGCAGCCCTTTTTGTAGTGGCTAGAAACTGGAAACTGAATGGATGCCCATCAATTGGAGAGTGGCTGAAAAATTATGGTATATGAATGTTATGGAATATTATTACTCTGTAAGGAACGACCAGCAGGACGATTTCAGAGAGGCCTGGAAAGACTTGCATTAATTGATCCTGAGTGAAACGAGCAGAACCAGGTTATCATTATAAACAGCAACAACAATAATACATGATTTTCAACTCTGATGGACATGGCTCTCTGCAACAAAGAATTGTCTCAAACCAGTACCAATTATTCAGTGAAGAAAGCCATATACACCCAGAGAGAGGTATTTGAATTGTGGACCACAACATAACATATTTATGATGTCTACTGATATTTGCTTGCATTGTGTTTCCTTTCTCTGATTTTTTTTTCTTGTAGATAGAATTTTTCTTGCACAACTTGTCAAGTATGTTAACAAAATTAACATGTAGTGTACTTCCTGCCATCTAGGGGAGGGGAGAGAACTGGGGGTAAAATTTGTAATGGAAAGCTTTGTAAAGATCAATGCTGAGGAACTACCCATGCATATGTTATACAAATAAAAAGCTTTAATAAAATAAATAAATAAATAAATAAATTTTAGAAAAATATTCATTAGGGAAATGAGTCTATAATTTTCTTTCTCAGTTTTCTCCCTATCTGATTTAGCTATCAGCACTATATCGGACTCATAGAAGAAATATGGTAGTACACCTTTCCCTATTTTTTTCAAATAGTTTATATAGTATTGGGATTAATTGTTCTTTGAATGATTGTTAGAATTCACATGTAAATCCATCTGGCCCTGGAGATTTTTTCTTAGGGAGTTGATTAATAGTTTGTTCTATTTCTTTTTTTTAAAATGGGGCTATTTAAATAATTTATTTCCTCTTCTGTTAACCTGGGCAATTTATATTTTTGTAGATCTTCCTACATTTCATTTAGATTATCAAATTTATTGGCATAAATTTGGGCAAAGTAACTCCTAATTATTACTCTAATTTCCTCTTCATTGGAGGAAAGTTCTCCCTTATCATTTTTGAGACGAACAATTTGATTTTCCTCTTTCCTTTTTTCTAATCAAATTAACTAAAGGTTTATCTATTTCGTTAGTTTTTTCATAAGACCAACTGTTAGTTTTATTTATTAATTCAATAGTTTTATTATTGTCAATTTTATTAATCTCCCCTTTTATTTTCAGAATTTCCAATTTCGTATTTAACTGAGGGTTTTTAATGTGGTCTTTTTCTAGCTTTTTTAATTGTAAGCCCAATTCATTGATCTTCTCTTTCTCTGTTTTATTTAAGTAAGCATCTAGAGATATAAAATTACCCCTTATAACCGCTTTGGCCGTATCCCACAAATTTTGGTATGTTGTCTCATTATTGTCATTCTCCTGGATGAAATTATCGATTGTGTCTATCATTTGCTCTTTCACCCATTCATTCTTCAGGATTAAATTATTTAATTTCAAATTAACTTGTGGTCTGTTTTCTCCTGGCCTGATATTGCATGTGAGGTTTATTGCATCATGATCTGAAAAGCATGCATTTACTATTTCTGCTTTTCTGCATTTGATTTTGAGGTTTTTATGCCCTAACACATGTTCAATTTTTGTATACGTTTCATGAACCCCTGAGAAAAAAAGTATACTCCCTTCTATCGCTATTCAATTTCCTCCAGAGATCTATCATACCTAACTTTTCTAATCTTTTGTTTACCTCCCTACCTTCTTTCTTATGTATTTTGTGGTTTGATTTATCTAATTCTGAGAGAGTAAGGTTGAGATCCCCCACTAGTATAGTTTTACTGTTTATTTCTCCTTGCATCTCTGTTAGTTTCTTCTCTAGGAATTTGGATGCTATACTACCTGGTGCATATATGTTTATTATTGATACCACTTCATTGTCTATGGTACCCTTTATTAAAATATAGTTTCCTTCCTTATCTCTTTTAATTAGATCTATTTTTGCTTTTACTTGATCCGAGATAAGATTTGCTACCCCTCCTTTTTTTGTTCACCTGAAGCATAAAAGATTCTGCTCCAGCCCTTTACCTACACTCTGTATGTATCTCTATGTTTTAGATGTTTTTCTTTTTCTTGTAAATAATATATTGTAGGATTTTGGCTTTTAATCCATTCTGCTATCTGCTTCCACTTTATGGGAGAGTTCATCCCATTCACATTCACAGTTAAAACAACTATATCTGTATTTCCTGCCATCTTATTTACCCAGAGTTATGATTTTCTCTTGCCTTTCCCCTTTCTCCCTTCCCCCCTCCCCAGTATTTTATTTTTGATGACCACCTCCCTCCAACAATCCTCCCCCTTTAGAACCCCTTCTTTTTCTTCTTTTTTACACCTTTACCCTAATCCTTCTATTAGTCTATCCCTTTCTTTTCCTCCTTTCCCTCCTAATTTGTTATAAGGAGGGTCAAGTTTTTCTTTGAAGCTAAATGTGTCTGATATACTCTCTTAGAGCCCAATCTAATGGGAGTAAGGTTTACACAATATTCATTGCCCTCCCTTCTTTCCCTCAATTATATTAGATTTTCTGTCTCTTCATGAGATTTTGCCCTATTTTACCTCCTTTTTTACTTTATTTTGCCTCCTTTCCCCCTTTTTTCAGTATGATATCCCTTCCACCTCTAATTTCTTTTCCATTATTATCAAAGTAAAATCGAATTATAGCCCCATTCTTTAAGTATACCCATAGTAGAAATATAGTTCTCAAGAGTTCTTTCCTTTTTACCTTTTTATGCTTCTCTTGAGTTCTGTATTTGGAGGTCAAATTTTTTGTTCAGATCTGGTCTTTTCATTAGAAATAGGTGAAATTCTCCTGTATCATTGAATGACCATCTTCTTCCCTGGTAGATAATGCTCATTCTAGCTGGATAACTTGTTCTTGGCTATAATCCAAGTTCTTTTGCCTTTAAGAAAATCTGATTCCAGGCCCTTCAATCCTTTAATGTGGAAGCTGACAGATCTTGTGTCATTCTAATTACAGTTCATCGGTATTTGAACTGTTTCTTTATAGCTGCTTGCAATATTCTTTCCTTGGTGCGATAGTCCTGAAATTTGGTCATGATATTCCTTGGGGTTTTAATTTTGGGTTCTCTTTCAGGAGGTGATCCGTGAATTCTTTCAATGTTAATTTTGCCTTCTGATTCTAAAACATCAGGGCAATTTTCTTCGTGATTTTCTAGAAGATAGCATCAAGATTCTTTTTTTCATCATGGCTTTCAGGGAGTCCAATAATCCTTAGATTGTCTCTCCTGGATCTGTCTTCCAAGTCATTTGTTTTTCCTAGGAGATATTTCATATTTTTTTTTCTATTTTTTTTCATTTTTTGTTTTTCTTTGACTGATTCTTGAAGTCTTATTGAGTCATTTACTTCTATTTGTTCAATTTTAATTTTTAAAGTTTTATTTCCTTCAGCTATATTTTTAGCTCCTTTTGTAACTGGCCAATTGAAATTTTTGGTTCATTGCATTCTTTTTCCATTTTGCCAATTTTATTTTTCAGTGAATTGTTGTCTTTTTCCAATTCACCATTTTTATTTTCCGGTGAATTGATGATTTTTTCCAATTCACCATTTTTATTTTTCAGTGAATTGGTGATTTTTTCCAATTCACCAATTTTGTTTTTCAGTGAATTGTTGTTTTTCCAATTCACAATTTTTGTTTTCTAGTAAGTTGGTGATTTTTTCCATTTCACCAGTCTTTTTTTTCCAGTTTTTCACATCTCTGTTGCAGGGCATTATTTTCTTCTTGCACTGATCTCAACTCATTTCCCCATTTTTCTTCTAGCTCTCTTTTGAGATTCTTTATTCAATCTTCCAGGTAAGCCTTTTGAAAAGATGACAGCTCATGTTCACCTTTGTGGCTTCCTCTGGGATTGCTTTCAGAACCTCAGGATCTGGGGTCTCCCTTTTTTTCTCTCTGTAAAAGCTGTCTATGGTGAGAGCTCTCTTCTGCTTCTTGCTCATGTTTTTGAGCTGAGGTCTGAAACAGTGCAGGACCGGTAGCCTTACAATTTGTCCTGGGGCAGTTTGCAGAGTTGACTTCCAGTGCAGGGCTGGTCGGGCTAGATCCACACTAGGACCAAGCTTTCAGCTGCTCTCAATCCACCTTTTACCAAAGGCAGATCTGCCAAAGCACCTGCCCACAAGCAGAGCAAAGTGGCCCAAGCATCTCCCAGGGACTTCCTGGGTGCCTAAAATCCACTGCTCTGTCCCAACCCAGTCTTCCGCCCCAGGTGCATGGCAAGCAGCCAATCCCTTGCCCATCCGAAACTGACCTTCTCCGGAGTTTTTTCACAATAAATTTTTGATAGAAGTGTGTTGTCCTCCAAGTGTTTGATGGAGCCCTCACTCCGGAACCAGTTCAGAGGCTTAATTTGTCTGGGTCTGAGGGAAGGTCTGAGGAGCTCACAGAGAATATCTGCAGTTCGCCATCTTGGCTCTGCCCCCCTCTATGCATATTTTCTGTTTTCATTCATCCAGTACCCCAATAAGCTGAAAAAAAGGAAAAAGGAGACATCTCTCCTTGACATGTAGGTGCCCACATTAAAGAAAAATAATTAGCTCTACTATCTCATAAAGAAGTCAAACTCCCAATACTTTTGACAAATGTGGTTTTCTAGTCTTTTCAGTCACAATGTTATTTTATCATTATTTACTCATACCTAGAAAAGACTAATGGAAAGCTGAGGATAAAATGGCTTCTCTTGAGTGAGGAAAGAGAAGTAATGGTCTGATCCCCATTAGCTCAGCCTCTAATCAATATTTGCTCTATGGAAAGTCCCTTCTCATCTATTATACCCTGACCTCTTCTCCTTGAAGAAAAAGGTCTAAAACTAACTTCTCTCTATAAGTTGTTAGTGTTATATTATACCTACCATTTTGATGGTCAAGAAGGAAAAAAGCACAAGAATCAATCAGTTTTGAAGTATTGAGATCATGTGAAAATACTTTATAAATCTGAAAATGCTATATCCTAGGATATAGAATACAGGTGACCAGAAGAAAACCACATGGACTCCCATAGGTACAAAAAAATTCAAAGGCATTTAAAGTCTTAAATGTAAAAGCATCTTTAAGAAAAGCTTCCTCCCCCAAAAACCATGTTTAACCTTCTTCCCTGTTATTCTAAAAAGAGGTGAGGTGGGGAGGAAAGAAGGGAAAATATGGAGAGGAAAGGGTTATTATTATTCCAAATAAATTGTCAGTTGACCAATGAACATATATGAAGTGCCAATTATGTACCATGCACTATGTTCAGTATTGGGGATAAAAAAAGATAATTCCCCCTCAAGAAGTTCACAATCAATTGAGAAAAGATGACAAACAAACAAATATATACAATCAAACTATATTCACAATAAGCAGGAAATCATCAGAATGAAGGTACTAAAATTAAAAAGAATTAAGACTTCTTGTAAAATATGGGATTTTAGTTGGGACTTGAAAGAAGTCAGGGAAGCTAGGAGTTAAAAATGAGAACAGAAGGCATGCTGAGAATGAAGAACATCCAGGAAAAAAAAATTCATGTCCTGAGATAGAGTGTCTTGTGTGAGAAATGGCAAGGAGGCCAGAGATCCAATGAGAAGTTCAAAAAGTACATGTAAGATTTGATTGGAAAAAATAAGGGTAGTAGGGTGAGAAAAAGAGAGCTAAGTTGTAAGGTACTTTGAATGTCAAACATTGGATTTTGTATTTGAAGAGCCACTGGATTTTATTGAGTAGAGAATAACATGGTCAGTTCTACACTTTAGGAACATCACTTTGGTGGCTCTATGGAGGATGGATTGAACTGGAGGCAGACAAGCAGCAGAATTGAGGAAGGCAGACCCACGGGCAGACTATTATGGAAGGTGATGGCTAATGGTACCACTAGAGTAGTAATAATGTTGGTGGAGATAAGGGGGCATATTCTAGAGAAGCTACAGAAGTGAAATTATAAATTACAAATAGTTCTTGGTTTTTCTAGAGAACTTGACATTTTTGAAGCATTCTCTTATGCACGAATTAACTCTTCTTTCATTCACAAGGACCATATGAAATAAGCAACTATTATATACCCATTTTAAATACAAGTTAATACTCTAAAAATCAAAGTCCTCCATATTTTCCTAATTCCATGTGACATTTTGATGACTGCATCAAACACCAGGACTGTGCAAAGTCTCTTAGAAAAGATTACTCAAGAGAACTACATGGAAGCTTATATTTGGTGAAAAGGCATAAATATATACTGTGAGTGACCATGATAGTTTGCAGTATAGTTATATTATTTCATACTTTTCTGAAAAGTATTTGCTATAAACATAATTCACTCAATGCAACTGTGGATGTATCCAATCAGTCTGCAAAATAATTATGCAAGGAATATGACTAACCCTTTACATATAATCTTTAACACAATGATCAAAGATTGTTTAAAAGATTAGCATATCAAAACATTTATTATGACACTTCCTGTGGTAACAAAGAGCTGGAATAAAGTGAGTGCTCATTATCTGGGAAACAGTTAAATAATGACATATGAATGAAATAGAATATCATTGTACAATAAGAATTGGCAAAGATAAGGAATTCAAAAAACAGAAGATTTGTATAAACTGATGACAAATGAAAAAAGCAAACATTATTACAGCAATGTAAATGACAAAAAAACTAAAAGGAAGACAAACTAAATATTTGTGATGCTCAAATGTGGTTAAGGAAAACAGGAAACAGAATATTGTAAAAACTGTTAGTTTGTTGGGCATACTTTGTTATCATTATCATCATTAACAACAAGGAAGGGTTCAATGTTGGTGGAGGTATATGTGGAGACTCTCTATCAAAAATAGCCTATGGCATAAAAACCATAATCATCAATGAGTATTTAAGTATGTGATTCATTAAGAATTCTATTTTTTTCTCCCTCTACACTTTTCCCAATTCAGTCTTTTTCAACTTGGTAATTATAAAATGTTTGCCAATAAGAACGAAGCTTTGTATTGATTATTGGTTTTAGATTAATATTAGGAGAGTCAGCCTAACAAAATAGTTATCATACTGGACTTGAAGAGAGGAAAACTCAGGCTAGAATTCTACCCCAGATATTTGCCAACTATATAACTAAGCAAGTCTCTCTGAGTCTCAGTTTCTTCTATAAAATGAAGATATGAGCTGCCATGACTTCCAACATCTTCTTTATTTCTGAATCCATAATATGATAGTTCATATTAATGCCAGATGATTTTGACTTCTTTCTGATTTATCATTAGAACATTTTGTATTTCAGTCTCGATTTTCCAATTTACTAGCTATCTTTACCTACTTGATATCCTCTGAAAATCTAATAAAATATTTTTTAATATTATCCAAGTAATTTAGAAAGTTACAAAGTTATATCTGTGCTGAGTGGAGCCCAAGGGAACTTCATTTAATATCTACTCCAATCTGATGCTGTTCTTTTAACAACCTCCTCTGGAGCTTGATTTTTCTCCTTGATTTCAAGATCACCTTTCTGTTACTTAGTCAAGACTACCCACTGTGGGAGTTATTACAGACTACTATTGCCTATTTTATTTTACCGTACCCTTCCTTTCCTGAAAATTCTCAGAGGCACATAATGATCCTTATAGTATTTATTTCAGAAAGGAACGAAGAAAGGAAGGAAGGAAGGAAGGAAGGAAGGAAGGAAGGAAGGAAGGAAG
>JAJPUD010012990.1:0-46449 GCA_023553655.1 Myrmecobius fasciatus
CCCCCCACCCCTAGATGACAGGTAATCTAATACATGCTAGATAGGATAAATTATATGACAAATATAATACATGTATACATATCTATACAGTTATCTTACTGCACAAGAAACATCAGATCTAGAAAGAGAAGAAGAAAAAAACAACCTAAGAAGGAAAACAGAATGCATGGAAATATTCACAGAAAGCGTTAAAATGCTGTGTTGTGGTTCACTCTCAGTTCCCACAGGCCTCTCTCTGGATGTATATGACTAACTTCATCGCAGAACAACTGGTTTGAATCACATCATTGTTGAAGAGAACCATGTCCATCAAAATTGATCATCGTATAGTCTTGTTGCTGTGTATAATGTTCTCCTGGTTCTGCTGATTTCACTCAGCATCAGTTCTGCATGGGTAATTTTTCAACATTGACCCTTGCAAAGGGTCTCTCCTTCCCCAACCCTCTCCCCTATATGGCAGGAAGTCTAATACATGTTAAATATGTTAAAATACATGACAAATCAAATATATGTATACATATCTATAGTTATCTTATAGTACAAGAAAAATTGGATCTACAAGAAAAAAAAAACCTGAGAAGGAAAACAAAATGCAAATAAACATCAATAGAGAGCGTGATAATAGCAACATTTTTTGTAGTAGTAAAACATTTGGAAATTAAGGGTTTTGTTGTTGAGTTGTTTTTCAGTTATGGCTGACTGTGATTTTAGAGTGGTTTGCTATTTCCTTTTTTAGCTCATATTACAGATGAGGAAATTGAGGTAAACAAGATTAAATGATTTGTCCAGGATCAGAGAGCTACTAAGTATTTGATACTAGATTTGAACCCTGGGACGAGGAATCTTCCTGACTCCAGGCCTGGCACTCTATTTATCTAGCTGTCCTGGAACTAAGGGAGTGCTTACTTATTGGGAAATGGCTAAACAAATTATTATATCTAAATATGCTGCCATATTACCAGGCCATTGGAAGTGAAGAGAAAGAATAGTTTTATAGGAGACTTGAAAAAACTCTATGAACTGCTGAGAGTAGGTAAGCAGAATGAAGAGAACAAATTATATAATGACAATAATATTACAAATAAAAATAACTTTGAAAGACTTGAAAACTCTGATCATTGTAGCGACAAACCTTGACTTCAGAGGATCAAAAATGAAGCAAGCTGCCCATCTCTGGCCAAAGGGGTCATGGATTCAAAATTCACAATGAGATACATTTTTGGAGATAGCCAATATAGAATTTGTTTTGTTTGACTATGTTATGAGAGTTTTCTTTTTCTTTTATCTTTAATTGTTCATGGTAGAGGGAGTGAAGGGAGGAAGAAGAAATAGAAAGAAAATTAAATATGGGGGAAACATCGGCATATATATCAGCCTGTGGGCTGCTTTATGGGGTGAACCCCTAGGAGACAGGGACCAATGCTGTTTAAATTACTTTGTATAGCACCTATCAAACACAAATAAGAGCTCTTATTTGATGGCGATGGTGGTGGTGGTGATAGGAATGACAGTGATCAAAGCCAGCTCTGGAAGAATTACAGAATAAACAATGTTAGTTTTTAGCATTTGTTCCTAGCCCTATCATGTTAGTAGAACATTCTCTACTTTAAGCAGCAAGTTTATTAGATACCCTTTATTCCATGGCTGTTGTTTATAGTGCCCCACCAGACTTTTACTTTACTGACAATCTCCCCAACTTTACCCAGTCCCAATGACTCATCCCTTAAAGGCTTTGTCCTAGGAGGTGAATGCTTCATTAGGTAAACTGACAAACTATAGTTAATAAACTAATACATGTAAACAAGGATGATTTTAGGATAAAAATTTCAGAAGCATGGGAAAGGCAAGTTTCATTGAGGCTTTGGTCTCTTAAAATTCATCTATTCACTTTAAGCTATTTCTGGTCATGATTTACATTTTGTTATGAAACAGGTTTTTAAAATTTTGTTAATAGTATTTTATTTTTCTAATATGCAAACAAGCAAAGATAATTTTCAACATTCACCTTTGCAAAACCTCGTGTACCAAGTTTTTTTCTCTCCTCCCTGCCCAAAGTAGCAAGCAATATAATACAGGTTAAACATACACAACTCTACTAAACATATTTCCATATTTGTCATGCTGCATACCCACAAAAAAGTGAGTTTTGATTTTTGTCTCAAACTAGGTTTTGCTAGAATAAAAAGGAGAGACTCTGATCCTTTCTGAAAGCTTCTGGAGAGTCCAGAGTTGGAGGATGAGGGAGAATAATAAACAGGAGACTAATTAAATTATCTCATAGTTTTATCTGGGGGCAAAGCAAGCCAGTCCAAAGTAAAACTAATTTGTGCATATGATATATATATGTATATATATACACACACACATATATATATACATAATTCTTATTCAAGGATTTATACTTGAGTCTTCTGATTAAAATTGTCTTCTTGCCTTTATGCTCTATTCTTGGCACAGAATTTGGATCTAAATCATAATGTCAGAGGCCTTAGAGATCATTTTAACTAATCCCCTTATATTATTATTACTATTTATCTGAAAAAAGTTTTATTGATGTCCTTTGTTTTGACCTCATAGTAATTTCCAGATATCCTTTCATCAGCCACAGTGAGTTTTCCTTCCTTCCTTCCTTTTCTTTTCTTTTTTTTTTTTTAAAGGAAACTAGTTAAGCAAAATTAACAAACATAGCAACTGAGTCTGACACCATTCCTCCCTCTTTCTAGTCAAAAAGCAGTTGTATATTTTCTTATTTCTTCTTCAGGGTCAGGAATGGTAATTAAAATTTTGGAGCAGTCTAATCTCATTATATAAATGAGGCACAGAAAATTAGTCACATAAGGCTACACAGACAACTAATAGAAGTGTGATTTTTAATCATATTCTCTGATTCTTTTCACCATTCCTTCTTTCTGATAATTTTCTTTGCTTCCATTTTCTTGAGCTATGATACAGCTTTTCTTCTCTATTGACACAGATAGATATTGTAATATATGACTGATATTATAAGAGTTGGGCATATTTCTTCTTTAGTGGCATAGCTTATTTATGTTGGTTCAGTACAAAGCATAGATGTGCAATTTTATGTGCAAAAGCACATAAAACAGTTGCTGAATCAATAGAACGTTGTAAATTATATTATAAAGTGTCATATGTCTTAACAGAAGCCCATAAAACAAAAAAACCCCACATTTTTCTTTGTAGGATATAATTAGATATCTATAATATCTAGCCACTCAGAATCAAATATCTATAAGAAGCACTACTATATTTTATGTAAATTAATGCTTTTCCATTAAAAGAGAGTGTTCAACATTTCAGGATCTCCCAGCCATTAAGAACTGTAGAAAATCATGAAGACTCAGTTAATTTAAATAAGATGCACAAAGTAAGGACATTAAAAAAAAAATTTATTTATGCAAATTAGATTCTGAAAACATGTAAAAGAGCAAGATAAAAGTGTTTTTGTAAACTGTGGGATTATTTATAAGAGTTCATCAAAATCACTATCTTCTAAGATCAAAGAGAAGCAAACAATAATTAGTGAACTCAAAAATAGAAAGATTGGAAAACAAGTTAAACTATTGCAGCTATGTAGTGTTTATTCTTTTGTATTTGATTATATCAATTTGTCAGTAAGTCAACAAATATTACATTAAGTAACTACTATGTGCTAGGCACTGTACTAGATTCTGGAGATTACAAAAAAAGACAAAAAGCATTTACTTAGTCCTTGCTCTCAAGGAGTTCACAGTCTACTGGAGGAAACAACACATACAACTACATCCAGACAAGATGTATAGAGATTGAAGATCATCAATACAAAGGCACTATCATGACAGGGAATGGGCAAAGTTTCTTTTAGAAGGTCCTTTTTCACATTCAAAAAAGTGTGGTATGGTATAGTAAAACTAGCATTGGTTTGGGAATCAGAAGACATGAGTTTAAGTCTGGACTAAAACACTTAATAGTTGTTCTACCCTTAGGTGGATCCTTTAATTCCTGTGCCTGATTTTCCTTATCTGTAAAATCAATCTAATAATACCTGCATTCCAGATCTTATATGTTTTTGTGAGGAAAGAGCTTTGTAAACTTTAGAGCTCTATGTAAATATAAATATAAGTAATTGTTGATGTTGCTGGGAAACCCACAAAATTCTATCAATGGAAGTGTTCAGTAGCTGGCTGAAGGAAGTTTCATTCCCCCAAGTAAGAAGTTCAATCATTGTCAGTAACTTTATCTAGATCATTTGAAATGCAATTTCCAGAAGACTCATGTAATAGACATTGTTGAATATTCTAAAAAATGTAATTAATCATTATTAAAAGGCCTAAATGGAGAGATTATAGATTGCAGAAGAAAGCTAGGTTTTACAGCTCTAGAGGCATATGTTTTAAGACAGTTTATAATACTTGATGGTTGTACAGTGATTTATAGTTGATGAAAAGATTTATTTAGCGCAGAGCATTTCATCTGAGTTTTACATTTGAACTGCAGGTAAGTAGGTCAGATGGTACTTTATAAGTAAGGAAACTAAGGTTCAAGTTGATTATTTGTTGGCTCAAGCAAGGTCTTAATAAAAGTGACCAGGAGACACCAATTTTCTGGTGGTTTCAGTGCTTTCTGGAGTCAGGAGAATTTTGTGACTTAGTTTCTGCTTTGGTAAGCATCTAGTAACAATATAAAAATTGATTCCAAGTCAGGACAGTGTTTCATAGCAATGCAGCAAATCAAACTTTGGGTCAAATCTCCATTCTCCATCTTCCTGGTACCCATGTTCCAGGATAGGGACCAGATGTGACTTCTATAAATATCCATTTCTGGTGTACTTCCACTTGCATTATCCTATTTGAACCTCTCTACAACCTTGTAAATTGCAGGTGTTCCAAGTTTTATCTCCATTTAACAGATTAGAACAATTGAGGATCAGAGAAGTTAAGAAACTAGCCTGTGGATACACACATACACACATACACACACACACACATATGCACACACCCCAGATTACAGGTAGGATTCAAATTCAAGTCTTCCTGGTTCTAAATTCAGTTTGCTAGGTCTTACACCATATCTGCTGGCCAGTTTTCTGCCTCAACTGTGGGACTGGGAAGTAGGCTGCACATGCAAACTTTAAATATATGTGGTCAGGCCACTTTCCTACTCATTCTTCATATGAAAATCCTTTCTGGTTAAATTCTCCTGTGCATTGGGGTAGAAGTCAAAGAACACTGGGAGAGACTTCTTCCTTCTACCTATTCCTAGGCTTCCTAAGAAGTCCCCAACCAATAGTATATGTACTCTCAGATTCAATTTCTAGTAAAAGCAACCTATTTTGTTTATTGGTTTTCTAGGAATTTTAAACAGAGTCCATATTTCCTTAGAGGAAAAAATCTGAACATAGGCTAGTCTTTAGAATACAATTTAGTTTCCCCATCTGAATCAGTTCCTAGTCATTATTGGGTAGATTTGACCAAGAAAAAATCATATAGCAATTTGGAATCAGGGAAATGTATTCTAAACCATTTTGAGACTTCCTAACTGTGATTGTGGGGAAAAGAATGGAGCTAGGAGAAGGCTGTGTGTGAGAGACAGTAAGTAAAGGCCACCTTTGATTGGCTCAAAATGTTTCATGTATAACAAATATGAATGGGTAGGCTGGAGAGATTCTGGCAATTTGGAACCAGGGAGATGTGTTCAAAGCTAGTCTCAAGACTTCCTACCTGTGTGATTGTGGGCAAGTCATTCTGTCTGTCTCAGTTTCCTTATCCATAAAATGGGGATCATACTAACACCTGTATCTCAGGGTTGTTGTAAGAATCAAATTAGTATTTGCAAAGTACTTTGCAAACCTTAAAGTCCTTTATATGGTACTACATAACTATATAAAGACTAGTTATTATTTTAGGAGACACAGATATGGCATTGTGGAAGAGCAGCATTAAAGATTAGTCTCTGACACACTCTGAGTGTATGGTCCTGGGCCAGTCTCTTAACCTCTCAATGCCAGAGAAGTAGTTTTCTGTGACTATGAATTACAGAGCTGATGTAGCTGGTAGAGGGGGATTCTAATGCTTATGGAAGAAATATCTCCTCTCTGAATTGATGTGGAGGGCATATGCTGCAAATATTTGTTTACTACAATGCAGAAATAATGAAGGTAAAAATTTAAGTTTTAGTATTATGCTCAAGCATAGGCTCAGGTCTCAGAGAAAACATGAACAATCTTAAGAGTTCTGATAAGGCTCTTAGAGGCAAAATTAAATTTAAATAATTCTCTGACATATTGTAATCTTGTACATTTCTCTTAGGCTATAAAAGTTAAAGAGAAGATAAAGTCATAATCCTTTTTTTCAATGTTATAAAAGTTGAACAAACTAAGTTAAATAGAGTCATAATTCATTCATTCCCTAAGGAAACAGATGCCAACAAGGAAATTCCATAAGTAAACTCAGTCAGTTTACAAATTAAATGAAATTAAGAGGATTCACAACTAGGTTGATTGAGGAAAATATACATATTACCATGCAGTCAGAGACAGTTGAAATTCTTCCTCGATTTCTTATCTAAAGAATGTTTAAGGTTCTTAATTTTTAGATCCCATGGGACAACTTTTGTTCTGGTGAGGTTAATATCAAAACAGACTTTTAGTTAACCAAAAATTGCCAGATGATTGGCCTTGGATCCCAAATAATAAAGGGAAATAAATTCCTGTGACATAATTTAATTGTTTAATTCTAGTTAATCTTTCCTAGTTCTTCATATCAATACAATCACAGATATGATTTCCCACTTTTATTTTAAACTTAAAAGTATTTAAAATGCTTCTTTTGTTTTTACTTTCTATGAGTGATATTTATTTTAAGGTTAATATTTAGAAATTAATTCATTTCAACGAGCCTTTATTAAACATTACTATATATAAGGTGAAAGGCTAGACGCTGAGACTAGATAAGGAAGATACAGGCCCAATTTATAATGTAATGGAGGAAAACATAAGCATCCAAATGACTTTGATTAAAGGGAGATTTCAAAAAATGCAAAGGGAGAAGTATAGGCCAAGTACAATGAGACATTTGAAGAGAAAAAGATCATTTTTACCTTGGAGAATAAGTATAGAGAGCAATACTGAAGGTGGGGCTTGAAGGAAGGCAGATATTGGAACTATCAGATTTAGAGTTGTGGGCAGGGAAGAGGAGATGCTGTATAGGGAAGGGGGAGTGTGAACAAAAGAAGGCCTGGAGAGAGGGGAGGGCAGGATAAGAATGAAGAATGAAAAGGCATCCATTCTGGTTGGAACATGGTGTACACGCGGGGGCTGTAGCTGGAGATAAGGCTGTTATTAGATTGGAACCAGACTGTCCTACCCTGAAAGCTGTGGAGCAGAGGAATGACTTGATTTTCTGAGTGTTAGAAATATTACTCTGGCATCAGCATGCAGGAGGAATTGGAAAGGGGACATATTGAAGATAGGTAGACTATCTGGAAAACTATTCAGGTCCATTCTTTGTTACGAGAGGGTTCTAACAGGGGAAGGAGAGGAGTCACTGGAAAGTAACAATAATGTCTGAAAAACAAGACAAAAGGGGTCAGATTCAAGAGGTAATCCTTTGATGGGATTAGGTATGGGTATCAATCAATCAGAAGGATTTATTAAACCCTAAAATATTAAAATCATTAAATCATTTAAAAAAACTAAATTATGCCAGGCATTGTCCTAAACAAAGAAAGCCAAAAAACAGTTCCTGCTTCCAAGGAGCTTACAGTCTACGTGGAGAGAAAATATGCACACACATGTACAAGTAAGCTACATACAAGATAAATTAGGGATGGTCTCAGAGGTAAGTCACTAAAATTGAGGAGGACTAAGGAAGGGTATTGCAGAAATTGGAACCCAGAGAAGCTAGAAAGCAGGAGATGATGGAGAGTTTCAGGAATGGGAGACAGACTATGAAAACATGGAAAGAGTATCAAGGACATCAGTCTCATTGGATGTCAGAATATATGTAGAAGACTAAAGCATAAGAAGACTGGAATTTAGGAAGGAGCTAAATTGAAGGACTATCAAAGCCAAACAGGATTTTGTATTTGATCTTGGAGTTAATAAGAAGCCACTAGAGTTAATTGAATAGAGGAGACTTGTGTTTTAGGAAGATCAATCTGATAGCTGGGTGGAAGGCGGATCCGAGTGCCAGAGAGCCTTGAGAAATGTGGCTGATCAAGAGGTTATTTCAATAGTCCAGATGTGACCCAATGAAGGTCTGCATCAGGGTGGTGGCAGAGAAGGGGGCATATATGAGAGCTGTTATGAAAGTAGAAATGATAGGACTTAACAAATGATTGTATATTAAGGGTAATTGAGTGGGGAGTCAAAGATAACATCTGCATTGTGAGCCTGTGTGTCTGGGAGAGTGATGACTAGGAAGTTGGGAAGAGTAGAAGGGGAAAAGATAATAGACTCACTTTTGGAAATGTTGAATTTATGTTTTCTATGGGATTTTTAGTTTGTGACATACAGTAGGCAATTCCAGAGGTGAAACTATGGGCCACTACAAAGGTAAGGGCTACACAAATAGATCTGAGTCATCTGCATAGAGATGATAAGTGAAATCCTGGGAATTTATGAAACTACCAAGTAAACTACCAAGGCCTGGTGAAGAGGACCCAAGGCAGAGCCCATGTGTGATATGGATGAAGATCCAACAAAAGAGATCAAGAAGGGGTGGTGATATAGATAGGAGGAAAACTAGGAAAGGGAAGTTTCACAAAAACCTAAGGGGTCATCAATAAGGCCAAAGGTGGCAGAAAAGTTAAGAAGGATGAGGATTGAGAAAAAGTAATTAGATTTGACAATTAAGAGATCTCAGTAATTTGGGAGGGAACCATTTTAGTTGAATGATGAGGTTAGGAAGTCAGACTTCAAAGAGTTAGGAATGAGAGGGGGAAAAAATGAAGATACCTATTGTAGATGACCTCAAGGAACTTAGTCACAAAAGGGAGGAGAGTTACAGAATGAAAATTACTGGAGATGGAAGAATCAAGTAAAGTTTTTTTGAAGATAGGGAGACCATGTTTATGGGCAATAAAGACAGAGATTGAAGATTTATAAGAGAAGGATAATAGAGGGGGCAACATGCTGGAAAATGAGAAACAATCAAGAAATATAATTGCTGTTGGGGAGAGGAGAATCATGAGAACAGAGTGTTACTGAAGTCAAGGGCAGAAAGTTTCCCAAAGGAGGGAGTGGCACACAGTATCAAATAGTGCAGAGCAGTCTTTGGATTCTCATTTTCTCTGCAGCCTTTGATATGGTAGATCTCTACCTCCCTCCCCCCTCCCCCATTCTTCTCCTTCATACTCTCTTCTCTCTAGGTTTTTGAAAAACTACTCTCTCCTGGTTCTTCTACTTATAAATCCTTTCTGCAATCTCCTTTGCTAGATCTTCATCCAGATCAGGCTGTTTAACTATAGGTGGGAGGAATTCATTTCAAACTACTGAGTTCTATCCTCAGTCCTCTTCTCTTCTCCCTCAATATTGCTTCACTTGACAGTCATCAGCTCCCAGGGATTTAATTACCACCTCTATGATGATGGGGCAGCTAGGTGGCCAGGAAATAAGATAACTGATAAGAATACGGTGGTAGTCTATGAAGGCCTGAAGTCAGGAAAATTCATCTTCCTGAGTTCAAATCTGGTCTCAGACACTTAGAAGCTGTGTGACTCTGACCAAGTCATTTAACCCAGGCAGTTTTGTCACCTGGAAAAGAAGGAAATGGCAAACTACTCCACTATCTTTGCCAAGAACCCCCATATGGGGTGATGAAGAGTTGGACTTGACTAAACAACAATGATGGTGACTCAGATCCACCTATCCTGCTTTAACTTCTTCGCTGTCCTCCAATTTTGCATTTCCAATCCATTACCTCCATAACAGCGTCCAGTAGACATTTATTTAAGATATGTACAAACAATTCATGCTTTCTCCTAAACCTTCCAATCTGTCAGGTTTACAACTTAGATATCATTCTCAACTCACTGTCTCAAGCCTCATATCCAATCTTTTGAGATTTATCCATTCACTTTTATATCTCTAGACCACATCTCCTTCTCTCCCCTGACATTGCCACCACCCTGGCACATAAACTCATGATAGCCTGTTGGTGGGTCTGCCTATCTCAAGCCTCTCTACTCCAATCCATTCTTTATTTATCCACCAAAGTGATTTTCCTAAAGTGCATGTTCAACCATATCTCTCAATAAAATCCAGTGGTTCTCTATTGCTTCCAGCAGAAAATACAAAAACCTCTGCATTTATAAACATAAATCCTTCATAAATTGGGTCCTCCTTAACTTGCCAGTCTTTATGCTGAGGCAGTTGGGGTTAATGACTTGCCCAGGGTCACACATCTAGGAAGTATTAAGTGCCTGAGGCCAGATTGAACTCAGGTCCTCCTAACTTCAGGGCTCCTGCTCTATCCCTTGTGCCACCTAAATGCCCCCACCTTTACAATCTTCTTAAACTTTACTTCCTGCCACACTCTTTAATCCAGTGATACTGGTCTTTCTACTTTTCCTCAAATGAAACAATCCATCCCTAAATCTCAGGCAACTTTTTTGGCTGTCCCTGTTGTTTGGAATATTCTCCTTCATCTCTGCCTACAGGCTTCCTTGCCTTCTGTTAAATCCCAATTAAAACTTAGTCTTCTGTAAGAAGTCTTTTCCAATCTCTCTGAATTCTAGTTCCTTCCCTCTTTTAATCATCTAATTTTCCTTTGTGTAGCTTGTTTTTATGTATGTGTATTGTCTCTCCCATTAGACTGTGAACTTCCTGAGATCAGGGACTGATTTTTGCTTTTTTTTTTATCTGAAGCACTTAGCACAGGACCTGTAATAGGTGCTTAATAAATGTTTATTGATAGAACTATTTTAGTAGGACAGTAGGAATAGAATTCAGACTACAAGTCTGAGAGGAATGAGTAGTAAAGAAATTGAATCCATGGGTGTAAATTATTCTTTCAACCACAATCTTCATGATATCTAGGATACTTTTTAAAAGGCAGGGTGAGCTGATCTTCAGAAATGATAGTGCTTCCCTATAGAAATCCTACTCATTCTTTCGGGATTACATGTAATATTTCCTTTATTGTTTTTTGTGTACCTTTCTAACGACATTTGTCACTTTGCCTCCACTCTTTTCTCTTGAATCAAAAGCTTCTTGAAGGCAGGTTGAAAGCAGAACTGCCTCTTGCCCTTCCCTCCTCCAAGTATATGGTGGAGTATCTAGTGCAAGAAATCTTGTTTTCCAATTCGGAGTTAGTTACTACAAGGAATCTTAACTAGTTTTCAAATTAGGAATAGTTTCTATAATGGAGATCAGATGTCAGAATCAAGAGGATACAAGTCGGACGTTTTACGAATAGTTAAGGGGGGTTTTCATATAGCTAATTTCTTGCTCCCTCAGTCCTTTTCCTCCCCTTTCAAGAATATTAATTATCAAGAATTTTAATATTCCTACTCCTCAGGTCAAATTTAGCCCCCGAGAGTAAGCGGTTCAGGTTAGTGGTTTTAACCCCAGTTAATGTCAGCCTCACTAGACCTCGGCGGCCCTCTCCCCTTTTGGGGAGTTAGGGGACTTCCGATTCGGCCCCTTGTTCCTTCTCCTCCTAGCATGGGAGGATCCCGTAGGAGTGACGGCAGGGAGTCTTCTCTCTTCCCAGTCCCGGGCAGGCACTCCTTCTTGAGAGATGCAGGTGAAGCGGTGTGAAGGGTTGGGCTTTTTTTTTTGTTCCTAAAAATAAAACGAACAAAAAAAAAAGTACAACAATCCAAACCCAACCGTCTCGAAGCCCACCGATTTGGGAGACCCTTCTTTTCCCCTTCGTTGAGCGTTCTTCAAGCGCCGCCTCTTCTTGCCGGGACTCGGCGCTCCGGGTGTCTTCTCCCGGCCAGGAATAGCCCCGCCCAGGAGACCTCAGGTACCTCGTCTCCCTCCATTGAACTGAGGAGGGCTGAGCTCCCAGATCGACTGCGGGATGGCGTGGGGAAAGAAGGAGGGAGGGAGGGAGCCGGGGAGGGGGAGGCCCGAGAGAGCCACCTCCCCCTACCCCCCGCGGCCCTCCCACCTTCCGGACCGGCGAGGGAGGCGGAACAAAGGCGAGGAAGCTCTGCAGCGGCGGCGGCTGCAAGATCGGAGGAGGGAGGTCGGAGGGCGGGCCGGCCGGTCAGCCATCGGGGCCAACCTCCCCGTGAGTCCATTTTGTGATCGAAGCAGCTTCAAGCCTGGGAAGCGCAGCTGCGCCACTTGAGCAGCTTGAGCCCCGGCTGTTGCTGCTTCTGCTGCCGCAGGCGCTCGCACCCCACGAGTAGCTGCAGGTCGGTCTGTCGAGAAGGGCCGGATCTGGGCGTGGGCTCGTCCGCACATTGCCCCGCGTGCCTGTGGGACTGGGGGAGAAGAAAGGAAAGGGGTCTTTGGCCGGAGCCCATGAGATTAGGGGGTGATGGAGCAGAGTGCTGACTACAGAAACATTTATTTTTGCCCCAAATTCTAACTTGGCCTGGCTCCCGGCTCGGGAACTAGATCTGCCATATACCCGAGCAGAGCCGCGCCGGGCCGCGCCCGGCCAGGGCACGGAGCAGTCAGTAGGTTACCAGGGGCTGGAAAGCCGATAAGAGGGGCGGGAAGGCCGGCATTTGGCGTTGCCTCTGTCCACGGTGCAACAGCTGGGCTTTCTTTATGGAATAGACTGAAAAGCCACGGGGGACTTATGTAGGGGCCTAGGCGTCCCTTCCTCGCAGGAAAGCCCTCGTGCGGATGGTTGAGTGGCAGCCTGGGCAATAAAACCAGACTGCTCAGAGTTTGCGTGCCTGCTTTATAAACCTTTCAGCACAAGGGACTGAAAAGAAACTATACTTTCTCCATAGTCAAGGCCCGTCTTATCTCCTCCCATCTTTGGTCACATACCCTTTTCAGACTAGGTTCTTACCACTGAGTTCATGGTTTTTCCTGCTTAAATCCAGGTTTTTTCAAGTTTTGTGATTTGAGCAGTGGAGTGGTTGTATTTGGAAGCAGAGAAGAGGACCTTTGGCTAATAGTAACCGAGATAATGGATTTTAAAGATGAAAAAGTTTAAACATTTAACCCAACCCCTTCATTTTACAGATGAGGAAACTGAGGCGCAGGTAAGTTAACTGCTCAAGATATAGAAAGCTGAGATGTGAATCTGGATTTCTTATTACAGATTCGGTGCTTCTTGAGATCTGTCCTGATAAGATTTTCTTAATAGCTTGTCCGGGCTTTCTTGCCCAGTAGATTTTTAAAAATCTCCTTTGCTGCAGTGTCTGTGGAATAAAATTGGATTTATGGGTGGATTTTTACTTTCTCCACCGTCCAGGTTTACCTTTCTTATCTCTTTCCTCCACTACATCCTAGTTCTGTAGCTATCACAATAATATTAGCTAACCCTCAACCTGGAATACTTTATTGCTCTCCTTTTTCGAATTTTGCAGCACTTTTACCAATACTGGTTTCTCTCCTTCCCCTACCCCCCATTGTTTATGTACTACCCTCTGCCTCCTTTGTGTGTGTGTACACATGTCCATATTCATTTATGTGTCTTTGAATAAAATTCATTTAGAAATGCTTAAGGATTTACGAATTGCTTTCCTCATAGATATGAGGCTGTTATCACTATTACATTTGAAGGATGATTTAATTGAGGATACAGAAGATTAAATGACTTTCAATGTCATCTGGCAATAGAGTCAAGACATAAAAAGAAATCTCATGGCAATGTTATCTTGCCACTACACCAGAATGCTGTCCCAATATACTCTGGTATTTTACAAAGATCTTAAAACACATTTGCTTGCCATCTCACAGACACCTCAAATGTTAGGCATAGTTTTGGTGGTTAATACTTCTATCATAAAATATTTATTAAGCATTTATTTACAGTAGGAGCAAGATGGTAACAAAGGAAGCTATTAATCAATTGTAAAAATAACTTATATTTTGAAAACTATCTTCTCCACATCTGAATTTATAATAGTCATCTTAGGTACTTGTAATTTATTTGTATTTTATTTATTTGTGTTCTTGTCTTTTCTTAGCAAATTGTAATCTCACTGCAAGGGACTATTTCTTATTTGTCTTTATATTTTTTTCTTGGCATCTATCACTGTGTTACACATAGACTTTCATATGTTTTTGTGAAAAGAATAAATGAATGCTTGCTTAAAATGAGTTCCTCTTTTATCAAAAAAGTTATAGTCTTGGGAAATTGCCCATTTCATCTTAATCCATTTAAACTTTAATTGGGAGGGAAAAAAAATCTATTCATTAAACCTCAGTGAAAACCCATAATTTTAACCTGAGTTCTTATAGTAAACAAACTAAAACTTTAAATAGATATTCTTTGTGAGCAGGTTAAGATAAAGATTTAGTGGTTAGTGATGTGTGTGTATGTAGGGGGAGAGAACTGAAAATATCTTTATTTCCTGCCATTTGGTCTGTATGTATTTTTCATAAACTTGATTATTTCTTCAGATTTTATACATCTTGACAGGTGAATCAATTAGCATTCTTCTAGGAGAGACAGTATCCTATCTCTGACACATCCTAAGCTGGTGATTGGGTCAAGCCATTTAATCTCTTAGTGCTCAGTTACCGATCTGTGATTATTAATTGAAGAAAAGATGATAAAGGTACAGAAGCAGAAGAATATTTTTCAATGGAAGTTCCATATACCAATGGAGTCACAAGTTTGGTTTCTATTTTATTTTCCATCATTTCATTCTAAAACTATACCAGATTAAAAAAACAAAAAAAACCAAAGTGAGCTACTATCAAACATGGAGACATGCAGAATTTTTTAGCAATTATTTGCCAGGGATATTAAAAAAATCAGCTGAACTCTAATATCCTCTTCTAAATTCCTTTTAATGAAATGAACATTGAGTTATGACCATCTCTGACACTTGATAGTTCACTCATTCAGTTTTTATTTGTATTTGAACCTTCCTTTTCAATTTCATTAAACATTCAACAACTATATTACTCTTTTCTCCAGGGGGTCTTTAATCAAAAGAAGGCCAAAATCCTGATTTTGTCTGAACTAGCAATATTCTTGAAGGTAGTTGGGGAGGTAGAGGAGGCCAGGCCTTCCCAAAATGGAAAGTATGGGAGGGCATAGAGCTAGAGCAGAGCAACTGGATGATGAAGGGGATAGAGGACTAGTTTGGAGGCAGGAAGACCTGAATTCAAATATGACCTCAGACCTTATTAGCTGTGATGTCAGCAACTCATTTAATCTCTGCCTGTTTCATTTTTCTCATTTGTAAAATGGAGATAATGATAGCATCCACGTCCTAGAGTAATTGTGAGGATGAAATGAGATAGTAATCATAAAACACTTAGCACAGTGCCTGGCATATACAAGCCCTCTGTAAATGTAAGCAAATTATTGTTAGCTGTTACCTAAAGTGTTTTTAATAATCAGTATGAGTAGATCTAATCCTAAAGTAGAGTAAGATGAATTGTGCTTCCAGATAAGATTGATCAGTGTGCCTGAAAATAGCTTTACACAAAAAGAGAGGTAGAAATTTTAGAATTACGCTAAAAGATTATTTAAATTATCTTTTGATTTTAAAGATTTCCCTGTGAGGCACATATCTCAGGAAGGTCAAATTTAGAAAGGCCCATGTATTTCTAGTAGCATCTTTTCTGATAGTAATGAATTGTAGACAAAGTTGGTGCCCATTAGTTGATGAATGGCTAAACAAATGAAAGCCATGAATGTAATGGAATATAACAATAACTAATGAAGATTTCAGAGAAACATGGGAAGATTTATAAGAACTCATATGGAGTAAAGAATTATTAGGCAAAATCAGGACAATATTATGAATGACAACATTCTAAATGGAAAGAATGGAACAAAAATTGAACACTAATAAGCTTGATCCCAGAGGATTTAAAGTTCCCACCTTCATTGTAGAGATGAGGGAATTTGGATACAGAATATTTTACATTTCATTAGATATGATTAATATATTGGTTGGTTGTGCCGATTTACTTTTTCTGTCTTTAATTCACAAGAATTGGCTTTCTGAATGGAGGAGAGGGAAGGCATATATTTGGAAGGGAACATGGTATAAAAAAAAAGGCATCAATAAGTTTTTAAAAAATTAGAATACTTCAGTTTCCTCATCTGCAAAATAAGAGATTATAATCCTTGGTACTGGATTGTTTGATAAGTGTTGGAAAAGTAATTTAAGATCCTTGAAGTAAGGAAATAGACACTTGAAATATAGAATATCATAATGGCCTAGAAATATTTGCACAATGAATCTAAGCAAGAAGGAATTTGATTGCGTTTTTAGTCTTCTTCAAAGAAAAAAGCATCTTTACCCCATTTTGCCTAATGAGCATTTACTAAGTATCTGCTAAGTATGAAACATTGACTTGGTCCTTTTAACAACAACAATAATATCTAGCAATCATAGCTCTTTAGTATTGAAAATATTTTCTCATTTTATCACAAAAACCTTGGGAGCAAGATGATCGTGCCTGTTTTACAGATGAGGAAACTGAGATCAAGAGAAGTTAAATGACTTGCCTGGGATTACATGGCTAGTCAAGTGTCTGAGGCAGAATTTGAATTCAGGTCTTCCAACTCTTGGTCCAAAGCTCTATATAATGTGCCACCTAGCTGTCTCTTTTATTTTCCTAATGATAGGAGAAAATTATCATATGTGATTTTACAGTGCTGTCATTCTGCTTATATCACATCACATGTTTTTATGTGATATTAAGTCTAACTTTTTCTATAGATAAGGAGAAAAATCAGCTGCTTTTATAATATATGAGCAATTTTAACTAGATACATGCTTATTTCTATTATGAGTTAAATTAATTTTAAAAAATCATCAATAAAATAGGGAAATTAAAAAAAAATATTCTCCTAGTGGGGCCCAGTCCCTTGCCAGTATTTACTTCTCCTTCATGGTCCCTCCATCTCTTCATCTCTTTCTACTGTCCCCCTATCGCTCCCCACAAGGGTATTACTTCTCATTTTAATTCATGATGTTTTCAAATAAAAAATATATATATAAACCATTATTTCTTTTTATGGGAGTTATAATGCATCTACAATGACAACATTCTAAATGGAAAGAATAGAACAAAAGGCATTTATTACATAAACACCTTTTGGTGCTAACAATTTTCTATAAAATCTTAATTTTTACTTGAGAATAATCAAGGAACTGAGATTAAAATCTTTAAAAGAGAGGTAATAGGCACCAGCTTTTTGAAGTGCTGGTGCAAAGGGTTAAGAAATTAATGAGTAATTTTAAATATTACATTTACATATATGTACTTAATGGGGTTGAATTAGTTTCCCTATAGTAATCGTAAAGCTATGGGTTTATTAGGGCTTCTCGTTTCTCATTCTTAAATTTCTCTTTCTGGTGGCTTTCTCACTAGTAAACACCAGATTTTCTTCAGTTTTCTTTATTCACATTGTAATTTTCTATGGTTAAAATCCCTTTCTACCTTATTTGTCTATTAGGAGTAACTCTCCTAATCCCTTGGCTAACTGCAGAGTCCTTTTATTTTGCATACCTCTTTTAATTTATAACCCTCAGGAAAAAACTTGCCTAGCTAGTGGGAATGATGAACAAAGAAAGATTCTTTTTCATCTGTGACAATTTTCATTCTGTTATTCCTGACACCAATATAGCCATCATTTTAGTGCCATGTTTGGATGTCTTATCATAATAAAGGAACAGAAGCCAGATTGTGCCAGAATGGTGGACAAATAACAGGGCCTTTATTGGCTGGGAGAAATGTGGGGGAGGGACAAGGCTTGAGTCCTACCTAATCTTTACCCACTGGGTTAGAAGAGAGCTTTATCTCAGAGCTGCTTTGCTACCTTTCTAGAGAACATTTTGACCATTGTCCTAAGTTACATACTCACAATTCTGTTCAGAATGCTTTTTTTTTCCAGTTAAAACCCACTTCTCTATATGGCGGCCTAATATATTTTTAAATCAGTTGATCAGAGGTTTTGGCAGTGTAGGGTGGTGAAATGGAAGAAGTGATCTTTTCTTATCTCTACTTTTTACAACTATTTTTCATCTTTATAATAGTTGACACACATTTTATTTTCAACTTTTACTTTGGTACTTGTACTTTATGATACAAATTTAATTGTAACTGTCTTCAAATGATCTCATTTAAAAATTACATTTGTTTTTTTCCTTACTTTCTTTCCTTTCTTTACTTCCATAGCTTTTTTTTTAAAGGGCCAATATATTGTTGGACTTAATTGATATTTGCTTTGGTTCATATTTCTGAAGCCTACTGAATTTGGAAAAGTTATTTGTTTTAAATGATAGTTCATTAATTTAATATAGTATCTACAAATCTTTTGGGCAAGTGGCAGAATTTGAAATATGTTGTTCTCAAGATGGGGAAAGATGAGGAAATCTTGAAAATTTACTTTGTGACTGGTTGGTGGAGGGGAGATGTTTATTTGCCCAAGTAAATCTAACAAAGAAGCAGCAAATAGAAATAAACTTTAAGTAAGGTTAAGTAATTTGCCATCTTATCAGTAACCTATAATTCCTAAAGATGACTATTCTTTTTCCTTGTAACCACCTAAGAAGACAAGATGTTGTGGAGGCCTGGCCTGAATCTGTATTACTGTACTCTTCATTTCTAAAGTAGCCTTACAATGCTTTTTTATAAGAGTCAACAGTTCAGTTTTGTTCTTTGGGCTCAGAGTAAAGAGCTTGTTCTGTTCAAACACTGAAAAGCTTTGTTCCTGACAGTGGTCAGCTCCCTGTTTTAAAACAATCAATTGGGTGCCACAAGCTTAACTTGCAATTGTCTCCTAGTCCTTAGTCAGCCTTGGCCAATACTTTTTTTGGGGAGTCCACAGAGAGGCCTTGTGTCCTGGGCCTTTTAACAAGAGGTGCTTAACAGTCCCAGTGGGATGCCTGTATAGGTTTGTCTACCAGTGGGTTTTGGTAGCACATTAAAGGCAGGCTTTAATATAGTGCCCTCTTGATTGCTCATTGCTGTTCTAGCTTTTTATTCTGGTATGCAGAATCTGGATCAGTATAATCTAAGTGTGGGATAGGACAGAGAAGAGAAACTTTGAGACATGGCAGTACTGAATCATGACAATTTTCACTGAAGAGTTTTCATAGAAAAGACTTAGTAGTTTGTGTATAGGAATATGCAAATGTTATTCAGACCATTATTTTAGATTAATGAGCATATGATTCTAATTATTATTATTCACCTCTAGTGAAGAACATTGATTAAGTAGAATCAATAAAATGTTTTTTCCCTCTCTCTTTTTTACAGGATATGATGGAGCTGCTGGAGGAAGACCTCACATGCCCTATTTGTTGCAGCTTGTTTGATGATCCCCGGGTTTTGCCCTGCTCTCACAATTTCTGCAAAAAATGCCTGGAAGGTATCTTGGAGGGTAACGTTCGAAATATGCTGTGGAGACAATCGCCTTTCAAGTGCCCCACTTGCCGGAAGGAAACTTCAGCTACTGGAGTCAATAGCCTGCAGGTCAATTACTCCCTGAAGGGAATTGTGGAAAAATACAACAAGATCAAAGTCTCTCCCAAAATGCCTGTGTGTAAGGGTCATGTAGGACAGCCCCTCAACATCTTCTGCTTGACAGACATGCAGCTGATCTGTGGGATTTGTGCCACTCGTGGCAGTCATACCAAGCACGTCTTCTGCTCTATTGAAGATGCCTATGCTCAGGAAAGGAGTGCCTTTGAGTCACTGTTCCAAGGTTTTGAGACCTGGCGGAGGGGAGATGCTCTTTCTCGCCTGGACACCTTAGAGACAAGCAAGAGGAAATCTCTTCAACTCTTGACTAAGGATTCAGATAAGGTGAAGGAATTCTTTGAGAAACTGCAGCACACTTTAGAGCAAAAGAAAAATGAGATCTTGTCTGACTTTGAGACCATGAAGTTAGCAGTCATGCAGACCTATGACCCAGAGATCAATAAGCTCAATACAATCTTGCAAGAGCAACGGATGGCTTTTAACATTGCAGAAGCCTTCAAAGATGTATCAGAACCCATTGTATTCCTACAGCAGATGCAGGAATTTAGGGAAAAAATCAAAGTCATCAAAGAGACCCCTTTACCTTCTTCTAATTTGCCTGTTAACCCTATATTTAAGAACTTTGATACTAGTCAGTGGGAGGGAATAAAACTAGTAGATGTGGATAAAATGTCATTGCCTCAAGAAAATATCTCATTCACCAGCAAGATTCCTTGGAGCTTTTATCAGATATTTATGGTGCTCTGTCTTGTTGGCCTTCTTGTTTACTTCACTCCTACAATATCCCTAGATGGCTTTGATGATTTCTCAATTTGGAAAGCCCATCTTTCCAGCTTTAGCTCCTGTTATCTAACAGAATCAGCAGAAATTGCAGATCAAGCAATTTTGTATTGGGAACAGGTGGTAGATGGGGTTTTTGTTTTCAGTGAAAGGTTCAAGAATTACACTTTGGTGTTGCTGAATGGTATGGCAGAATTTGTTTGCAAATATAAGCTATTATAAAAATCTGTTGCAAGTGCACAATCCTATTTCTGTCTTTTGTACCTAGCTGACAGAACTAATCTATAAACCAGTGAAAAACAGATTAAAAAAATACTTGCTAAAGAATACATGCTTTAAACTGGTGAATGGCTCAGCTCAATTAGATAGCTTCTGGTAGAGATATCTTTGTACAGAAGCATTCCAATGGAACCAGCATTCTGTGCATGTGCATATTGTTCAAGTTAAGAAAGTATAAAAGTGAAACATGATGGAATCTTGGAAGCATCATTTTTCCTCAGTGTTTTGTTTTTTTTTTTAAGTAGGCTTCTCCCTCTCCCATTGGTTTTTATTCAGGCTGTGACAAAAATGGAAAACACAATGAAAAAAATGTGATCTATAACATTTTGTACAAATTGCACTACAGTAGTATAAATTATTTCACAATCATGCAGTAGAGATTGTGCTTGGAAAGTGGTATTTTTTTTTTCTATTGATAAGATATCTCCAGAACAAGACATTTAGAAGAACTAAACTCAGTTGATTTTCCTTCAAAAGAAAAAAAAAATCTAGTGATGGTCCATTGTGCTTTTGTGTTAACTAAAATAATTGGGTTACATTTTTTTGGGATGTAATATTTTCAGTTTACCCCCCCCATAATATAAGTTATCCTTGATGTATTCTGCTCTATTCTTAATGATTTCTAAATATCAGAGGCCATGTGGTTTAGAAACATACTTAAAAATGTTAGGTTTTTGATATATTAATTTTAGATTATTATTTTTTTAAAAATAGCCCCTTTACCTCTGCAGTGACCCACAGTACTTAAAAAAAGTTGCATATTTCTGTAGTTAAATATGGGAAATTGTTTTTACTCTGTTTCCTTTGGATCAGAACTCTGTAGGTATAGATGAAGGTAAGAAATAGCCCTAACATGGCAAGAAGAACTCTCTCTCCTGGATGTCATCAATAGGTAAATGCCTTTATTTCTGTGATCTAATTGGAGCTAAAATAACAAGGCAGCTGAACTATTAAGTGAATCCTTATACTTAAGGGAATAAAGCTTATCAGTCACACTGTGACAGATGAAATGTAATCTGTCAGCAGGTATTATAAAACACAGTTGTCAGGCAAATACTGCCCTATCTGTTGGCATGAAAACATTGTTGCCTGTCTTCTGCAGAATACATCCTTATTATTATTTCTCTTTCCTGACCAGTTCCTACAAGGAATAAAGAACATGTCTTATCTTGAAACTACTTTCCTCTACCTAAGCAGTAGTGATGCAGGGTGTGCTATTTTAATTGGAAATTCATTTTGTATTTAATAACTAGAGAAAATTTCGTGCAAATTGGTTTCCTTTATGGGAAGGTAGTGATTTAAAGGACTCTTCTATCTAAAATTTTATGATTCTGGACAGGAGAGTAAGTGAAGAAAGGGAAATCAAATTAAGAAGCTGATAGAATTACAGACTTTTATTTAGATATAGCTTGGACAATTAAAATATGGGTAAAGTATTGGCTGTAATACATCTAAATATCATAGTCTAACACTGTGGCTTTAATGAGAAGGCATTGGGGTATTTTATACTGAATGGATTAAAATTACAAAGACTTCTTAATCCCTCATCTTTATTATTCTCCATTGCATTCATGAGAATATTTCTTTATACACAGAAATTAGAATTTATTTTATTTTAGGATTGTTAATTCTTTGAAACAAATCATTTCCTTAAATCATACTTTTAATATTTCATATTGCTTTGAAAATAATCTTTGATTAACATTTTTTAATAAATGACAAAGGGTTACTGAGTTCAGGTTGAAATTTCTTTTCTAAAGTATCTATCTTGACAGCATTCCAAAAGTACTCAGGCGTTCTACCTTTCACTTCCTATATTGGCAGTCACCAAGCAACCTGACCCTGCAAACAAAGCTGCTGGATACAGTATTTACTTTACTACTGTAACCTGGGAATCCAATCTTGTTTCTGTTGCTTTCCTCTCTCTCTCACTTAGATTCAACCAACAGTTTAGAAATAATCAGTTCAGAAAGTCAAACTCATGCTTTTCAGCCTGTGGTTGGAAGCTTAAGAAGAATGAGTGGTCAGGAACTGGTCACTTTGAATGTGGGAGGAAAGACATTCACAACACGGTCTTCTACCATACAACAGTTCCCCAGGTCTCGGCTGGCACGAATATTAGATGGTCGGGACCAAGAATTCAAGTTGGTAAATGGCCAAATTTTTGTGGACAGAGATGGGTTGCTGTTCAGTTACATCCTGGATTTCCTGAGAACTCGACTGCTTTCCTTACCCACTGACTTTTCAGATTACCCAAGGCTCCGAAGGGAGGCTAATTTCTATGAACTTGATCCTCTGGTTGAACTTCTTGACCAAGAACTGCTAAAGCCTAAGCCAGAAATTTTAGAGGTACGGTTTACATGTCAAGACACTCGAGCCTTTTTCCGGGTCTTTGGCTCCTGTAGCAGCACAGTAGAGATGTTGACTGGACGGATTACAGTGTTTATAGAACAGTCCTCTACCCAGAGCTGGAGCAGTAGTTCTTTCCCTGCTCAGACGACTTTATTTCCATTCCCACCACAAAGACCTTCATACCATGATCTGGTTTTCCAGTGTGGCTCTGATAATTCTACTGGTAACCAGGCTGAAGTCAGGTATACTGTTCTGTTTCAATATGGTTCCTTGCCTCTTCCCCTCCCTTTTGTCCAAATCTTTTAAGTTTTTATAAAAACAAAATTTCTGATGCCTAAGATAATTATTTTCCTAGAAAATTTTTGTTCTTCAAAATGGTGCTTTAAATCTACCAGTGGGGTGTGAAACAAAGGATTATTTTATAGATCAGTTGTTTCATCGCCAATGAAATTGACTTATATTCACTGAAAAATTTTTACTTTCTTTATAGAAATTATTTTGACTCATCTCTTTGTGGTCTATTTTCATCCCAGGAGATTTTTCTTTCTTTCTTTCTTTTTTTTTTTTTTTAAATACTTTGAAGGGAAGATGTTTTTATCCCACTGGACATTTTCCCATATTTCGTCTTTGGCATTTTGATTCTTAGTTATCCAAGAAGTATGTCTTTGTATTAAAGGTGATTTTGTTACAATATTTTTTTAATGCCTAGTTCCTGAGAAGATCCTAAAGCTGGCTTCCAATAAGTTGCTACATGTAAGTTTTTTTAAGTAAGTGTAATGTTTAATTTGGTTATAAAAGCTTACCTAAAGTTTCCAGTACTTTTCATTCCCTTGTGTTACTGAAGGTGTTAAGATGGCATTTCTTTTTGGGAAACTGACCAAGTTTGATTGAGTTTAAAATGTGCAAATAAAAAGACACTAGTTGTGGGGTATTGTCCTAAGCTTTAAAAATTAATATCAAGGACACCCATACTTAGCATATAAATTGGTGGTATAGTCTTAATCATGAATGGGTGGCTAATAATTAGATTGAAAAAGGGATATGCTAAGCTTTTTTACTTTATTGAGGAAATTAATAGCTATTTGGAATTAGAATGTTAGCAGAAATATTCCAGGAGGATAGTTTTAACAAATTAGGTTTTACATATATGCACAACAGAATTTAGAATAAAGTGTAATGAAAAAGCTGATAGGCAAAATAAAGAAAATTTAAGATAGGACCCAGGGATGATAAAGCATTGCCAAGTAACAAGTTATGTTTTTTAGGGGGCATATGAATTTTAAAATCTTGGTGGGAGAATAGCATCAATATCTTTAAATCTTATTTTAATAGTTAAATCACCAGCATCTGTTGAATAAAAGTTTTGATTAATTAAGTTTATCAATTGCTTCTTAGCTTAAGTGGTATAAATTCTTTTCAGTAGTATTTGTTATCCTGTTCTGAGCAACAAGTAGAAGTCAGGATGGTAGAAATGAAAAGACTGCAAAGTTGGTAAGAGACAAGGTTTTAAAAAGTCACTTAGTGACTCTGGACATCAATTTCCTCCACTATAAAATGAAAGTATTGGCTAGTTGATCTCAAAGGACTCTCTTAATAAAAAATGAGCTTATCATACTATGTAAGTGTTTTTTTGATCTACATATGAGTGCTAAATTCAGAAAAGGCAGATAATCTGATTAAATGAACATATTGCGATCTTTGATACTAGAATGAACTAAATGACATGCTTGAGAATCTATTCTTAAACTCCATATTTTCTCTAAGTTAGAAAGGGAATGCTTATGGGCTTGGGTCTTTCCTTTGCCACCCTGAATCAAAATGCCTGGTAAAGGGCAAGAAAGAAAAGGGTCAGTTTTGGCCTGACTTTCTTGGCTTTAAAAGAGAAGCATTGAAAGCCCATTGTGTTTGGTAGCCATCAGTCTAGCTAGCACATAATCTAGATGTATAAAGCATCCATTATTCCAATGATCACAATGATCAATAATCATGTCTAAATCATGTATTAGATTAAACTCTTAAAAGCACGAATACTTTCATCAGCATCAGAAATATTTGGATTTGCTGTTTTCTTGAAGCTACAATTCATTTAATTAAGTCCAACCTGATTTCACAGAATCTTAGATATAATCTTCTGTAGCATTTATTCACTACTGCATCTAGTTTCATGAATTTATTTTGTTTTAATTCTGATTCAATTAAAAATGTGTAATTCTTTTAAATGCAAAAAATTTGCAAATTGTTTTTTGGTTTATCTTTCATAGACTTTCAAAGACATAAAACTCTGTTTTTCTTATGGTGCCTTGGAATCTTTGTACCTCTGACTTGGGGGTTGGGGAAAGGATAGGGAGGGGGGTCTCACATGGAAACAAGTTATTTGATTCAACTTTTCCTGATAATGTATACTATGTAGTGGTTTACTCTGTATTGTATATATTATATAGAATCTAGTTCTTTAAGATGTCTAGTGAACTGTTCCCCCCCCCCCCCCCCGTGTGTTTTTTATGTTTTAAATGTGTACTAGGTTATATTTTCTACTTTGGGAGTAAAGGGAAATACTTTTACTAACATTAAGGAAAGTTGTAACAGTCATTTTTTCAATATACAGCTTTCTTTTCTGGGGTAGAGAAATGTATTTTGTAATTTTCAGAATACTGTTTTATTTTTTGTATCCTCCAGTACTGGATATTAATAAATTTGAGAAATGGCTGTATAGCATTGAGCACAATGTTTAGTTAAACTCTTGTTTTGGAAAAAAGTTGGTGATGATATCCATGTCTTTTTACTCTACAGACCCTACAAAAAGTTCAGGTTTTCAATCAAACTAGTGAAAATTAGTTTCCTATCAAAGTGGCTTCCTTGAATGTTATAAGCCAATTACCTTTATTGTGGGGGTTGGCATATCTGATGTAAGGTAGTAAAAAGGGTATACATATAAAGATAAAATTTTTAAGGAGGAGGAAACACATAGCTACCCATTATTGTGTCAACAGGACAAATCTAAATGGTTTAGGTAAAGCAGAGGCTTTATTTTCCTTGTCATTTTAGGGTGGTCTGGTTTTTTGAATTTTCTTTATTTCACCAGATGACTGTGAACCTCTTCCTACCTCTTATTTTGTATATGTAAATAAAAAATTATTTCAAAAGCTTTGCTTCTTTGGAAAATCATATTTAAAAGTACATATTATTTAGTCAATATCAGACCATATTTTAAGATTAAATGTGTAGAAACCTGTAATGCTAGTTGTAAATGTAGTTTTTGGAGGGTTTAAGAGAATGTTTAAGAAACAATATTAATCATTTATTCTGCTTTAGGTATGTTTCTATAAAGCCTGATAACCGAAAACTGGCCAATGGAACTAATGTATTAGGACTACTTGTGGACACTCTGCTAAAAGAGGGCTTCCACCTAGTGGGCAGTAGGACTGTGTCCTCTGAAGATAATGTTGAATGCTACAGCTTTGAAAGGATGAATAAGCCTGAAGACCTTACCAAAAGTGAAAGAGTGACACCAGAGCTCACCACTGCAGCCCAGCAGTTGCCAATACAGCCTCAGAAAAAGAAATGAAGTACACCTTGTCCTCAGATTAAAAGGAGGCAATTTCTTTTAAAAGAGCAACATTTCAAAGAAAAAAAAATATGTGCATGTACACATAGAGACATACACACATATTTTGGAAGGGGTGCGGGAATTTCATGCTTTGGGTGGAGTATGCCGATGTGCTAAATTCTGAAATAAAAATGCTACATCTCTCCCGCAATCATTCCACAAGCAGTGAGAGCTGTCTCTGAGCAAGACTGCAGAAAGAAGTATGGTTACACTGCTTTATGAATCAGAAATCGAATATATGGAAGGACAATGAAGTGGGCAAGGGTGGCAGTTACAGTGTTTGTTTTTTTTCTGTTTGGTGTAAGCATTATCTTAAAAATTTGGGTTTTTTCCCACTTTTTCTTCTAAAAAAAAAAAAAAAAACCAAACACCATGCTGTAGCAAAACCTAGAATATTTCTTCAGCTAGATCTTTAAAGGACCTTGGAGATCTATTTCTGAACACACTACAAACCTTTCTTCATATTGTTAAATACATAAAGAAGAAAGATATTAATATGCTCTACAGACATCATAACCACTATATATAAATCAGTGGGATGGGTAACCAAACTATTTTTCTTTTGCCCATTTAATCAGGAGTGGAAGTAAGCCAATGTTATCAGTAGGTTGATAGTGTTGAGGAATAGTGAAGGAAGAAGGAAAGGAGTGCTAAAAATATGAACATACATTCTACAAATCAACTCAAGTAGTTCCCCCAACAGGATAGAGAGTTGGGGTATTTTTGTTTTCCCTTCAGTCTTGGGAGAGTTCAGACATCTGTCTTAAAAAAGGTCTGAGCTAGACCTTTCTCTTTGAGGTCTGGAAGACTAGGAAGATTTTTGCTAATTACCATCTAACTAGGAGTTTAAATTAAACTATTAACAAAAGTGGTCAATGAAAGTTTGGGAAAGGTGTCTTGGGAATTCAGTTCTATCATTCTCAAGATACCTTCCCTGCAAGTAGCAGCCTTTACATTCACCCTCAGTTTTCTACATATATGTGTCCTTTAATTTTCTTATAAATGTGTATCTGCCTTCATTTCCTAAATGGAAATAAGTTTTAGGGCTAATTTCCTCATATTAGTCATCTAACTTGAGATTTCCCATTTTGGTGAATAATGATTTGCATATTTGCCTTTGAGCTAAAGATTCCTAGAATGATAAATGTATAATTTTGTACATTCAATAAATTCCATTCTTGTTTTCAAAGAAGGAACTGAGAATGTGACTACTTGGATATAGCCATTTACTATCTTTGGGACCTTGAGCAAATGATTTTTTTCTCCTTGTGACTCGGTCTCCTCTTATGTTAAATGGGAGAGTTGGATTAGATGGCTTCCAAGGTCACTTCCAGCTCCTTATAACAATGACAGAAAAAGATTTTTTAACATCTATTAAGAATGTTTACTGCTAAAGCTAAAAGCATTTACATTTAGAAGATTCTTAGAACATGCTTAAAAAAATGTTTACAAAAGGAGGTCCCTTCTGTAGTTCTGTTGGGGGATATAACATAGAATATGGTTTAAGACTTGTGAATTTCTGGGTATAGGAAACCCCTTCTGGCTAAGGCAGATGGCACAGGACTTAGATTCAGTGAGATTTATATTCAAATCCTGGGGGCATGGGTAGTAGCACAATAAAGCACCAGCCCTGGAATAAGGAGAACATGAATGCAAATTAAACCTCATTCACTTAATTAGCTGTGTGTTCTTGGGCAAGTTACTTAACTCGTTAGGTAATATGGATTTCAGTGTCATCATTTGTAAATTGACAAGATGGTCTTAGAACGTTCTTAGGTTCTTGCCTTGGTAGGCAAGGTTAGTTCCTTCTTTGCAACTTAAAGAGTTGCCTGGGGCAAAGATGTCAATCTGACATGTGGCCCACTGTGGTTTAGCGGCTCCTGCCTCTATGAGAGTTGGTCACCATTGACCTTGAGCACTGAAAGGGGTCAGGTGACTTGGTCAAGGTCATACAGTCAGTTTGGGTCCAAGGGATGGCTAAAGTTCATTCTCTCCTCAAATTTGCTATTAAAAATTTTCACTTCTTCCAAGGTTGAGTTCAGGCACTACCTGAATTACCTGTGTGATCTTTCCAGATTATTTTTCAGCAAAAAGTGTTCCCTCCCTTCTCAAACATTCCTAGAGCACTTTGGATTTACACCTTACAAAAATAAAACTAGGTTTTGAACTTTGATGCTATCACAAAACAAAAGTTATATGATAAAGTTTTTTGGTTGGGGAGAAATCATAATTTGATGTTAAAAATTTGATGGAAAAACTTTTTCAAATGTGTCAGGCTTCTTGTTTTAGTAAGATTTCCTGAATTCTCATTATTGAAGGACGAGTACAGATATGCTCTTATTAATCCCCCCAAAGATCCAAACTATAAGCATAAAGTAGAGTAGATATTGAAATCGAGATTCTAGGAAACAACAATAAAACTGAGTTGTGCCTTAGAAAGAAAGTGATATTTTCAAAGGAAGCAGGAGTAAGTAAATGGTAAAACACCCAAAATTGAACATTTGCATAGAATTAAGGGGCTTTTTCTTTCGTGGCTGAATTGGTTGTTTGTCTTTTATTTAAAACATAACAAAACAATGACAAAAGCTCATGCTATAGACTTGTTTATGTAGCTTTTGCAAACTGCCTGCTACCACCATGTCTCCCCTGCTCAAGAAAAGCAGACTTGTTTCAGTTCACTAGATTAAGAGGAACTGCTGCAATTGGTGTTTTCTATGGTTCAAGAGGGTTAGTTTAGAATTTGCTGTGGTTCCAAGGGTTTTACCTTAGTTTGTAAGGGTCAGCAGCTTGTGTTTCTAAATGCCTGGAAGATTTCTTTCTGGGTTAAGATTTTTCTGAAAAGCAGCACAAACCTAGTGTTGAATTGAGCTTTTGTGTGTGATTGTGATTTGCTAATTGTAGTTGTTCTCAGGTCATGGTAAAATTAGCACAGGTTTGGACTCCTGCCAAATTATGGCTGACCAAAAAGTCTTGAGATGTGGTAACAGTGAAAGGATCATTGGAAAGCAATTTGGGAACTATTATACTACAGATTCATGTCTTCCTTTCTCTGTGTTTTTCACATGTGCATTGTGCTTGCATTTTCCAAAATCTAGTATAGTTTTATAACCTTTATTTGTATTGATTTTAAATAATAAACTATAAAATTGCTCATATTAAAATAAATGAATATTACAGGAGACTTTCCTAAAAAGAAATATGAGCAGTCAAGAGAGGGTTAATGATGCAGTCATATATTTTATTTTGTGGTTCCTTATGAGTGCAAATGAAGGCTAATCTGTAAAAACCAGTGCAAGAAAGGTTTAAAGATTTAGAAGGGGAAAAAAGGTTGTAAAAAGTGCTAGAAACAATAAGGAAAGGGGAAAGGATGTTGCTAAGGCATTTTTTGACATTCTGGAGCTTCAATGACTCAGTCAAAACAAAATTTTTTCCCATGAACTGACCCCTCAAGAACTATTAGGCTTTCTATTAGGCTTAGAAGGCTCTTGACTATGGTGGAAATGAGAAACTGCCTTGTTACTGTAATGTTATCTTTTCTCCTAAAATGGAAACCTAGAAAATAAGTGAGCCTACCAATAAAAATCTTAAGGATTGGAAAGCAAAAACTTTGTGAGTGGGTGGGAAAGGAATCAGCAAACAGGATAACTTTTTAAATTCAAATACTAAAGAAAAAATGAAATATATAGGATTTTTGCTTACAGAGCTAAAATGTCACTTGTTCAGTGTTGGCTTTTTTCCTATCAAACCTAGCCTTTAGGCTGGCTGCCTGACCTTTTATGTCTCACCTCAACACAGGTCACTTGGCAGTTCCTAAAAGCAGGCTACTCTTGAGATTCCATATGTATTCACTGATGAATTCACTAGTTTTATAGTTTTGGTTTTTTAAAATCATTTTATCTACTTCTTCCTATATGGATTTCTTTTAGTACACAAATGGAAATTTAAACCATCACAGTACATTACCTAAGTTCTTATCTCAACAGATTCCAACAGAAACCTTAGCCAAACTGGAATTGAACACTCAAGATCAAGACTATGCCATGCATGGTTTTTGTGTCTTCCATAATGCCTTGCAGAATTTTGGTTACATAAAAGTCTATGCCCATCTGGTGAACTAAACAAAAAGGAGAAGTCTTATTTTCACTATGTTCAGGATCTGGGGAAATCAGATTCTTTTCTACAGACTGGATTGCATATGAACTAGGGTGATAATAACCTGCCAACCTAAGTTTCCTTATCTGTAAAATGGGGATAATGATAGCATCAACTTAATAGAGTTGTTGCATGGATCACATGAGTTAATCTTTGTAAAGCATTTTGCAAAATTTAAGGCACTATAAAAATGCCAGTTTTGATTTTCCCCTCATCATTTACTTCTAGGACTAGTACTAATACAGTATATTGCTCCATAAAATAGAATAAGGATAGGTACTGGAACTGTGATTCATTGGTAGAGGGAACTCCTAGATGAGTTTATTGAAGGTCAGCATTGTCTTTCCATTTTGTTATCTCTCAAGTTGTCTAGGGCAACTCCTGGACTTCTCCAGGGTGGGTCACAGCCTACATGCATCAAAAGCACTTTTTCCACTTAAGATCTTCACAGTTTTGAGACCTATTTACCACCACAATGTGGTGCCTCTTCTATTTAACTTCTTTCACACACTCCAGGTAGAAGCAATGTGACATGAGCCAAAGCCTAGGTTTAAATTCTGACTCATGGCAATTATTAGTTCTATGAAATGAGGCAAGTCATGTAACCTCAGAGTTCCCCAGGTAACATCAAGTCATGGAAGGGTTTTAATCTGCCACTTTGGTGGAGGAAGTCACTGTACTAGGAGTTCTATAGCCTAGGGAATAATAGATTCTTCATGTATTCATAAAATACCTCATACAGAATTTTTACCAGTAAACTTAGTATGGTATTTAGAATAAAAGAGAGACAATACCAAATCCTAAAAGTCAAGAACATAAGAGAGAGAAAGACACATTTGGAAAAGGACTCCTGTGTTTAAAGAAAATCGGAATCGGAATTCTGGCATTGCCAATTTCTATGTCCTTAAGCAAGTCTAAACTGATTTGTAAAATGAAGGGGATGGAAGGATTCTATTTGGGATAGAGACATTACTGGGAAGTCCCTGGAGTATAAAAATAAAAACACTATAAAAATTACATTAATTCCTATGATCCCATAAACTTTCAGAGATTACAAATTCAATGAAGATTACTTTTAAAAATGACATATCCTGAAGATAGAAAATTTCACTTACCTCCTCCATTTGAATGCAGTGGACAGCTGATCAAATCTGTGGGAGTTATATTAGGCTGGAAACATCAGTGGTTAAGTATTTCCATGCTGTAGGTAACTGAATTTGGAGTTCACAGAAACAGAATGAAAAGCTCATGGCTTAGAATATCCAGTGATACCTTGAAGATACAAACTACTGAGGTTTTTAGGAAGCTTTAAAAGCATATGTTAAGTTTCAAGATTCTTCATATTACAATATAAATTTAATTTAATAAATATGCACCATAAAATGAGATCTCTCTCTGGAGATGAATGACCACTTTGTCCAAGACAATTTGAGAAAGGCCTTTCAAATGATTTTCATGGATAAAGTCTGGTTCTAGGGTTCTACCTTCAGTAAGGAAAAACATTTTGCTTTGCTTTCCTTGAAACTTAGACCTCCCTGAGGCAGCTAGATGGTGAAGTGGATAGAGCTCCAGCCCTGAAGTCAGGAGGACCTGAGTTCAAATCTGTCCTTAGACTCTTAACACTTCCTAGCTGTGTGACCCTGGGCAAGTCACTTAACCCCAACTGACTCAGCAAAAAGCAAAAAAAAAAAAAAAAAAAAAAAAAAAAAAAAAAAAAAGAAACGCACCAAGAAACTTTGTCATCTTTGTTGAGTTAACAATTTCCTAAAGTAATTTCCTTTTAAATTATGTTACAATTCTCTTACACTGTTTTGTTTCAACACTTACTTTTAGAAGTCTGAGTAATTAGAGGATGAATGGAGAAATTCCACTAAATTAGACCAGATAAAATCTTCATCTGCTAACTCTTTGTACCTGCAGCCCTATCTCTAAACATTAAGAAATCTTACCCAACATTTTTGAATTTCCTCTTGTATCACTTTATAAATTTATTTTTGTTCAGCATAAGAAAATTCTTTCTTCTTCACAATGTCAGTTTCATTTGTTCTGATTGATGTTTTCAATTATGTTTATTTTTCCTTCAATTCAGTTTAGCATGCTAGGTATTTTTGCCTTTCTATTTTCTGAAGTGGAACTGGAATCTTACATATTTTCCCCAATTCAGTTACATGCATTTCACTTCAGAAATAAGACTATGTCACTCTGCAGTTTTAACTAATGGAACTGTCTGGGCTTTCTATCCTTTAGCCCATCCCTTCAATTTAGTTCTGGTAAGGATTTTTCTTCCAGTAACAATGAGAAAGGATCATGTGTATTGTTGAATACATTTTCCAGTTGGTGGATAGCATGCCTAGTATCTGTGAGTCTAATTGTATAAATGATATTATTGTAGGAATTTTCCAGAAGACACAATCTATGAAATATGATAGTCTAAGAAAAAGGGGAAATTTTAAAATTCAATTTTGGATTGCTTATGTGGCACTCTCAATTGGCCTTTTATATTTTGGTGACTAAATTCCTTCCCTCTTACCTCTTTGGAGAAAGGAAGCAATTATCCTTACTGATAATCCTCAACAAATCTTTAACATCTATGGGGGTAATTTCCAAATCAACGTCTGTTAAGTTCCCCTTTAGATGTGCTCTATCTTTTCTAATATCTATAAAATAATTCTTCTGATAAGTCCTGCCATCACCTTAAACTTAACGTTTAAAACTGGACTCATCATTTCCTTCTTAAAGCTATGTTCTTTTGCTAATTGTGACATTTCTTTCAGGACTACTGGCTCTACTCCTCCTGATCTTCAAGCCTAGACACCTGGAAATCCTTCTTCTATATTTAGTCTATTACTGAGTCGTCTTTTCTTAGATAATTTTTCTGCATCTTTGGCATTTCTCCTCTTGGATTTATCCTTTCATTTCTAAGCTCATTTATCCTTAAAACTTCATTCTAGCCTTACTGCAACAGACTTCTACCTGGTCTGTATGCCTCCATCTTTTTTCCTATCTGGTCAATCTTGTGTTACCCTTGAATCAGAAACAATTGTGGCACTGAGGATCCAACTTTTGAGAATTGTTTCCCTTTACTTAAACTTATACACTCAGAAACCTAAGAAATCCACCCTTTTGGAAAAATTTGATGTTAATCTAATTACAAACATGCTGGCCGTAAGGCATCAAGCAAATTTTTATTAGAACAGACATGTATGCAGGTGATGCCGGCAGCATCAGCAGTCTAGTCCCCCATTCAAAGTCCCCAAAGTCACTTACTGTTCCAGGATCAGGAATCTTTTCACATGATGGCCTACTGTCCTCCGAGGACAATAATCTCCTGCAGATGTACCCTCCACTGGCCTGGGATACCTCACACCTTTTACTGGTGTGAGATGCTCTCACATATTTTGCTGGATGCTGTTGCCTTCTCCAGGTTTCCCCAGTCACATTGGGGAGTATAAGCAGTCCTCACTTTCGAAGAACTGTGTTCCTGGAAACTTCGTTGCAAAGTGGATCATCATAATTGCAAATGTATTTTCCCATAAGAAAAATGTAAATAATTAGGAGTTATAACTGAAGGCCTGGTATAAAGCAAATAATGGCTATGATCAATAATATAATAAAACAAGGATACAACTATAAGCATTTAAAATCATGTTAAAAGCTAAGTGATGTTCTGGATCCTATAAAATGGAAATCAATGTCCTGTATATTGTATATACAAAAAAATTTCAGTATGTACAACACAAAAGATGATACAACTGTGCTGTATCATTAATTTGACATTAGAAATATTTATTATCTTAAATGTTTAGTTTGCAATATTTTGTTAAGCTTTTTCTCTTAAATTTCTGTATGACGCAAAATCATTCAAAAATCATTCCATAGGCTTTAGAAGAAGGGTTCTTTAACCTTTTTTTCATGAACCCCTTCTTTGAATGTTATTTAAAAACTGAAGATGCTAAATTTCAGTTACAGTTAAGTGAAAACAAAGATGTAGTTTTTTAACTCTGAAAATCTATTCAAGAACCTCAGGCTAAAAATTCTTACTTTAGAGCTACCCTTAAGGACTGTAATAGATATAGAAGGTATAGTACAATAGTACCTTCCAAATTTCCTTAGAAGGTAATATTCCTTTCTCATTATGATGTTCCCTCACTGAAAAAAAACATTTTTAGTAATAAGGGATGACCTAACATTTTTTTTCATGCTTTACTTTGTTAGCTTGTTCAAAGTGTGTCCTCATCAGAATAGTTAAAGGTCACTAAGAAGCAAGAAGTAATGTTCTAAAGAACTTTATACTTTGTTGGAAATTTAAATAGAAATTAGATCATTGGGGATTATGTTCATATAGTATTTAAATAGTTGTAGTACATTTTCTGTAAGGTTGGAAAGTTGCAAGTCTTAGCACCATTTTATAGATGAGGAAACTGAGACGGAGAGAGCTTATATGACTTGTTCAAGATGATCCAACTAATTATATGTATATATATAAAATATGCACTCTCTGTTCCATTCAGGCCAGTCTCCTCCCTGGTATATGTTGCATTTATTTCTCTCCCCCTCCCTACACGTATACTTCATTTCCCCAAATATTCTAGTTGACCAATGTTGTCCAACAATAATTGGTTTTGTAATTGTATTTATGCATATGCTACATACATTTATAATTCTATTTGTATTCACACTTGTAATTTTTTTCATCTGTGGGACCATTTTCTCTTTATACATACAAACAACCCTTCCTCCCCCCAAATAAAAATGTACTCTATTCCATTCAAGCCAGTCTCCTCCCTGGCATATGTTGTATTATCTCTCTCTCTATATATATATATTGCACTTATTTCTTATTTACACACACAAACACATATACTCTCTGTCCATATATATTAAACATGTACTCTCTCTCCCATTCAAGCCAGTCTCCTCTCTAGTATATCCCCAAACTTTGCTCAGTTCCACTTTTGTCTTTTGCGCATGCTGTTTCCCCACCCCTCCTATCTTTTCAAGTCTTTCCATTCTTCAAAGTCCAACCTCCTCTGCTACTCTGGCTCACAGTTTTTTTCCCCTAGTACCATAGTTTATCACTTCAGTATTCTCTATTTAAAGGGTTTGAGTTTTATTTTCCCAAGTGCTAACATTTTTGGTAACCTCCATAATTTTCAGCACAGCCCTGGACATTCTCAATGATTTGATTCTCATCTCCACTTAAAAAAAAATGCAGTCCTTTAAAAGGCATTTCAGAATATCATTTAAAAATGTGTATGTGTAAATTTTCAACATGTATAATTAAAATTAATTTCAAAACTTCAAGTCCACTTACTAAATTAAACCACATCACTCACAAATGACTGAAATGAATCTAAAAACATGAACAAGACTTGATTATCTAATTGCTACTGGCATATTCTAAAGCCAAAAATATTATCATTCTTGGCATAGCAAGCCAGGGTTAGCAGTAGTAGCACAGTTTTCAGAAGCAGGAGACAAGGCACAATTTCTAGGGAAATGTTGGGGATGGTATCCTAATTTCAATCTCCTTCTACAAATATTAGCACGTTTCAAAGCAGCCATGTAGAATGAAAGTTAATGTTCAGGTCTAGTCACTGAAGACGTCGATTGTAATCAATATACTTTTTTTTTTGCTTTTTGCTGAGGCAGTTGGGGTTAAGTGACTTGCTCAGGGTCACACAGCTAGGGAATGTTGTCTGAGACCAGATTTGAACTCAGGTCCTCCTGACTTCAGGGCTGGTGCTCTATCCACTGCGCCACCTAGCTGCCCCAATATACTCTTATTTAATGAAGCAAGAATGTATCTTCATATCTTTTGGAAACATTTCCAACCAGAGCCAAAAGGAAAAAACAATCTACAGTTAGCCAAAACATTACCAACCAAAATACTCCCATTTTACCAAATATTCTAGTTGACCAATGTTTTCCAGCAATAATGAAATTGGTTTTGTAATTATATCTATGCATATGCTATATACATTTATAATTCTTTTATATTTGTAATTACACTTGTAATTTATTTTTCATTTGTGGGACCATTTTCTCTCCAGACCCCAGGTGCCTGGCTGGTTTTCCTACACTTACATCCAGCACTAGCACACATCAAAAGAATCTTTAATGAAAAAACAAGGGTAGGAGAAATTGAGGCTTTTTTCCCCAAAATGAAATACATTATTCCTAGCAACTCTAAGCACTATTTTGTTTTCTTCACTGGTACTGTGAATTATTTAAAAACTAGGACAAAAAAATCAACTACTCTTCTCTTTTTATAAATAATATGCTAGTTTAAACAATAATTTGGAATCCAACACTTTAGTACTTGTAATGCATGTGAAGAAGTAGAAAGGGCATCTAAGAAGGTGGGAAGAAGAAATGGAAATGCTCAACCTAAAACTTCAGAGTGAAGATGGTGGTTTAAAAAGAACAAATTTGATATCCATAGCTTGCTTGGGGGTAGTAGGAATAAGGAAAGGGAAAAAAGAATAAAGTAAAAAAGGTACACAGCAGAACACAAAAGAATAATTTACAAGGAAGTACAGAAAAAATGGATACTTATGAATATAATTTCTAATATACATATGTATATATTTTTTCCTTGAACTGACAATTTGTTTTTATATATTTTTAATTCTCCCTTATGCTCTGCTGGGCACATGACACTATTCTCTCTCATATTCCTATCAAAACATAACCAAAAAATAGTATAGAAAATAAAAATGAACAATTTGTCAGTTTTTTTTTAAACGATAAGCATAAGAATAGCATATCCTTCAGTGTAAATCATTCTTATGTACTGATGAGCCTCCTCAGCACATGAGGCACAACTATGAATTTGAAAGTGCAGCAATACTTTGATTTTATTTTGCCTCATTCCATGGCCTTTTCTAACCTGATTGTTATCTTAATTACATTTTGATGACAATAGAGATTCTTTATCAAAGCCATTTGCTTTAGAACAAAGTGAATTGAGGTCTGGATGAATGGCTGTTTGATGAGGGTTAAATCATAGCAGTTTTATCCCCTGAGACATTTAAAAAGTTACTAGACAAAGCAGGAGAAAATAAATCATAGACCCCACTCTTCAGAATCTTCAAGTTGATCTGATTTAACTGTCTTATTTGGCAACTACATTGAACAGTATCTTACAGGTTTCCAGTTTGCCTAATATTAATTTTAAACCGAGGCAGCTTTGCACAGTACATAAGATGATCAAATATCTGTGATCTAGTCTGTGACCCTGGGAAAGTCACTTAACCTACCCATAGTTCAGGTAATTCCCTAAAACTCACTTAAGAAGTTGTGACCTGATTGTGATCTCTGCTGGTGGTAGAAATTTTCCACACAAGAAATCAAAGTTCTTCCAAGTGACTGCATAATGATACTAAACACAATTTTACTAAAGCCAATCAATGAAGTTCTAACCTTGTTGCCTCATCATGGAAAGATGGCTCTGGAATCTCAGAATCAGGTACTATACCAGTAAAGTACAAGCTGTGATAATCCTGACCAATGTAAAATCATTTCATATGTGGGTTAAATGATGGACTGTATGTATGTCACTTAAGCGTAAGTTTGGCAAAGTTTGCAGAGTATCTTCCCTAGATGGCTGACTACCATCTGGTGAATGTTTGAAGGTACAGCAACTCATGAATACTGTATTCTGAAGTGTGGAAGGGTTATAATGATGGAATACTCATAAATGGGGAAAAAATTAATTACCTAATTATACAACAGCCATGTTTCCAGGAACTTACAATAAAAAGTACTATGTAAAGCAAAATCATTCACTATATAAAACAAGTCCATTACTTTCACATTTTCAACTATAAGGGACTAAATATATTCTAAAAATAAATATCAGTAACTCACCTTTTAAATTAAAAATGTTAAATAACAGGTTAATTTTAAAGCTTCCTTTTTATAAAGAAATTAACCTTAACTTAAAAAATAAATTAGAACATTAGAACAAACACACAATAAATATTTATTAAAAACTTAAAGTAATTCAAGGCACTGTTCCAGGCAAAAGGGATACAAACATTAATTAAAAAAACAGTCCCTTACCTCAAATAAAGTACAATAATAAATGGACATTTTATGAAGACAAATTATGTGATAAATATGGAAATCAAAGTACATGAATAAATATTCTTCATGATAGTCATACAGAAACATTTCACATTACATTTTCAAAGGGCATGATGGTATTAAAGGCATAATTGGAAATGTGCCTTGACTAGTGTAACAAAAAAGACAGTTCCAGACAAGATTTCCAGATAAGATTAGAATTCAACTCATTATCTCATTCTTATATCTTCTTAAATAGGTCCCTATTTCAATTTCATTTAACTTAACCTTATTTATCAGAATATAGGTTGTATTCAAATAAAAACTTTATTCTAAAATATTTTTTAAAATAATTGGCAAAAACTGAAAAATTATACAGAATTATTGTATTAAAATTTTTACTATTAAAATGTTTTTCAACATTTCCTTCCATTCAAATATAATTATTTATTTTTATCTTCCCCCCCTTCCATCTTTGTCACTTTTATTTAATTTCTTACTAATGACAGTTTGTTATAGTGGATAGTAAGCAAGCTGTCCTTGAAGCCAGGAGACCCAGGTTCAAGTCCTGTCCTCCCTCGTGTAGGACCCTGGGAAAGAATGGTCCCACACTTACTTAATCCCTCAGGCCAACCTGCCTTTGACAAAAGGGAATTCCCTTACCAGAGAGCTCTCAATACCAATGAAATTATAGAACCAGTTAAGATTTCTTACTAATATTTTCGCACTAAGATATAAATCACATGCCTGATTTTGTCCAAAAAGTATCACACACTAAAAGCAATGTGTTATTTATTGAAAATCTTCTAATGTGTTAACATTGTTCATTGAAGGTTATATAAAGGAAGCCTAAGACATGAACTCTGATCCTCTTTAAAGCATCATGGCTTCCTAAGTATTATAGATTTCTGTTCAAAACATACAGTATATTTTTGACTATAAACTGGGGAGAAGGCAACTAAAAGGTACATTAGGAAGTCTAGTATGCTTTAGGGAGATTTAAAGACAACAAATTTAAGCTTTACAAAGAAAACAAAATTTACAATGCTGGGCACTTTTTTTTTAAATGACAATAAATTACACTGTCATGCAGTGAGATGAATGTCACAGAATGTGGTAGACAGCAAAGGGCAGGGGCAAGTATTCAGTTAATCCACAGACATTTGCTAGGTACCAAGTAGTATAGGCGGGCAGGGGTTTAAGGACAGAATAGGGTCATTAATATAGCATGGAGCAAATCAGTTCCAGAAGAAAAACAAAAGTCCAGACTCCAGGAGATCAGCAAAGGCAGGGAGGAACAAGCAGGTACCATGGATCCATGTAAGTAGGCAAAGTCCAGGAGATCAGCAAAGGCAGAGAAGATCAAGCAGGTACTGTGTATGTAGATCCAGGCAGGTAGAGCTCAGGTTCCAGAAGATCAGCAAAAGTGAGGAAGAACAAGATCACCAAGCCCAAAACAAGTGAATAAAGTCTGATCCTAGGACATGGATTGTTTTATATCGCCCTGATTTTATATCTCTTGCTGAGTTTGAACAAATATTAATTTAAGCCAGAAGGTGGTTAGAAATTTATATGTGAAACCTATTTCTGGGCTTATCTCATATTAACCAATCTTGGGTTGATTCTAACATACAGAATGTGTCTTTACATGACTGATTTGGGGTATATTGATAGAATTTGTTAAGCTAAATAAGCCATAAAAATAGGTGAAATGACAGGGTATTTCGGTTAAGTTTAGATACTTACTTGAGACTTAAAGCTTGGGATGGTGGCAATGCCAACAAGAATTTTTCTAATTCTCTGAAATGATTTCCTTGTAATATTAGACTCGACATCCAGGAATTCTTTTCAGTGAGCCAAAGTGGAACCAAGCTCTCTTAAGAGTTACTTCAGAAATATTGTGAAATTTCACTTGTAGCCCTAGAAGGCAAAGTGACAATCACTTCATACATGGCAATATGATAAACAAAGGTTTCCAAATCCTTTTGTGGCATTTTGTTTCCAGAAACCAGGTCTATATCTCAACTATGACTGAATAAAGTTCTTGCAAGGCAGCATCATATGAAAAGACTTTATTACCGTAAAAGAATCTTAGTGAACACATTTTGACCCACCCCAAAGCCTAAGTAACCTGTGAAATATTAAACTTTGCGCATTACAAATTTCTTAAATTTTACCTCCAAATTGTTTGTAAACTGGTTAATGCTTGAGGCTTTCTAATCCTGAAAGAGATTGGGATGATTAATATGGCAAAGTGAGACTTGATCCTAGTTATGAGATATAACTGGCTACAAGTGGATTTAATTTTTACTGCTGATGTCAGAATACATCTGAGTGGAATTATATCAATGCTTGATATGTGTTAATTGATTATATAACAGCTGGTTTTAGTAGACTTCTCTTAGAAAAAGATATTTAACCTAGGTGATGTATATATGAATATAATGAAAAAGGACTGTGCTATGAAATTCCAAATAAGAAAAATGAATTTTCCGAAGCCCTAAAATATGATTTTAAAGTCTAAACAAATTCATGTGTGAAGGATCCTACTAGGTTGTACAGGAAAACCAAGCCATTTGGCATAACTCCTTTATTTTTGAATTTAATTTCGAGGATGAACTTCAACAAAAAAGTAATTGGTGTTACCATGAAGACAATACCAAGCCAGATGGGCTCATATGACTCTGGTAGTCATTCAAAATTTGTTTTAGAAAAGATAGTCAAAACATCTTAAATATATATGAAAGGCCAGATTTCTGAACAATGCTGATGAAACATTTTAATTTAAGGGACAAAGTTTTTGTTATACATAATTTCATTTTTTCTTCAATAACACAGATGAGAAAAATGAGGCTCAGGCCTTGTAAAATGTCATGGAATTTTGTTAACTACACATAGGTTATAAAAATCAATCATCTCAGTATGTAGTTAGACAAGGGGTTCTTAATTTGGGATCTGTGAACACGTTTTAAAAAATATTTTGATAATTACATTTTAAGACAATTGGTTTTCTTTATAATCCCATGTATTTTATGCATTTAAAAACATTATTCTGAGGAATCCAAAAGGTGAAGTGCCCCTGTACTAGACAATAGTTTAGTTGAGGACTTCCAGATCTGTAATTTAAATGATGTGGCAATCACAGACAAAATTCAATCTTGAAGTTGCATAAATAGAAGTGCAGCTTTCTGAGCAAAAAGCAATAATCTTGACATGGTCTATCCTAGTCCAACTACATATAGAATATTGCATCTATTTCTGGGCATCACGTAAAACGACTTTAATGTGGTAATTCTTCCACAGTGAACTAACAGGATGGTATAGAGACAGAAAATCCTGTCATACCATGCTTAGTTTAATGAAACAGAAATGATTTATCTAGAAAAGGAAAGATTTGACTCATGACAACCCTTCAAGTAACTGAAGACACAATACAAGTTTCAGATACTATGGAAAAAATTTAGTTATGTTCTGCTTGATCTAGGAAAACAAAGTAGTGGGTAAAAAAACTATAGGAAATTTTGGCTCAAATCAGGGGAAACCACAACACAATCAAAACTATCGAATGAGTTCCCTTTCTGAGGTTATTTAAAGTAGAGGCCACATGACTTTGTCAGAAATATGTGATATATATATATAGTATCAAGTCTAAATCCAGCCTTGGCTACTTCCTAGATTTGTGACTTCAAGTAGATCATTTAACCTCTCTCACACTAAGTTTGCTCAATGATAAAATGTGGAATGATGGATTTGATGGCCAGTAAGGTCCCTTCTAAATCAATTATTCTAAGATGTGGGAGTGAAAAAGGATCGTGCTGCATGAAATTCCAAATAAGAATTCAGAGAAAACAGATTCAAAACTTGTAGTGATACAAAGTGAAAAAAGCAGATCCAGAAAAACAAACATCACCCTAATATGGCTGGTTTTACTTATTTTCTGTTTCAAGAGAAGGCTCACTGGGGATGGGAATCTGACTGTGATGTAAAAAAATAAGGTACCAATAAGGTACATGAACAAAAAAATCACTACATTTTACTTTCTAAAACCAACCAAGAGATGTGTACCAAAAATGTTTACTGGATTCCTAAAAGATTATGTTTAAATATACACTCTTTTCTATGATTATAACCCTGGGACTGACCAAAAACAAAACAAAACAAAAAAGCGTCGATGTAAAAATTTATGGAAATCCAAATCCTGGGGAAAAAATTGTCTAAATCTATTTCTGACAATTTACTCCTGTAACTCTTTATATGAAAGATTTTTCTATTTCCTCTGCCTAATTTTTATGTCTTTTTAGGTCCAGCTAAAAGTTTCATCTCCAGGGTGAAGACTTTCTCTCTTCTGCAAATTTTTATTTCAGCAGAGAAACCACAGCGTACTAAACAATGCTGGACCAAGTCAGAAGACCTACATTCTAATTTAGCTAGAACTAGAATTTCAGTCCACACAAGTTGTGTCATTTTAGCCAAATCACTTGACCCCTCTAAGCTTCGATTTGAGCATATATCCATCCATATGATATATTTGTAAACTATTAAAAAAAATAGGGATTATCATTATTGCATTTAGTATTACAACATTCAGTATTTGCACTCTTCATATTTATCAACCTTATTTCTCCAACTGGATCATGAATTCTTTGATGATTAAGTTCTTTAAATCTTAGGGATACCTAGTACAAAGTTGAGTATGTATGTGTAGGTACTGAGTAAAAACTTCTAATTTGAATGAAGAATTTCACAATTAAAGTTCACGTATTACTAGAATGCTTGTTTCTATCCTAGACATTCAAATCAGCATTACTAAAGTTATCTAAAGCTATTATATTTTACTTTACCAAGTCATGGAATTACTTGTCAAGAGCTAATAGATATTGACAGCAGTAAAAATTTCTTGAGTGTCTACAGAAAAGTCCTATGCTCTACTTATGAGCCATTTTTGACTTATGAAATCAAGCAGGGCCTATGCACATTTTAACCAAAAAATACAATGTTTAATAACTATCCCTTCTTACCAAGATGGACAAGGCAATCAAGACTCTTGTCTCCAGACTGTAATAATAGCCTCAAAAGTTCCTTAACTATGAAAACCACCAACAGTGAATGGTGAAATTAAATGTTTCAATTTATCATGGGAAATCAGCCAAGTCAAAGGATTGGTATTCAATAATTTTGATTCTGGATCTAAACCCTAGGAACTGGCAAAAGGGGTCAAATGAAATTAAGAGAGATCTGCACAGTGGAATAAGTTATGCAGAGTTTATTTGTTGCAGATTGGTGCTGTCCTCTGGGGGAAAAAAATCAGTTGAATTTGTAAGGCTCTTGAGGGCAGTGACAATTTTATTTTTGTCTTTGTATTATATGTCTTGCATGGCACCTGGCAAAAACCTTGGTAAATGTGCACTCTTGTTAATTATAACATCTAGGCCCCAGAAATGGTTGTACAGTTTGAATATTCTGGAAGGCCAGGCATTAAATTCTGATTTTTTTTTTGGCCTTTATCCCTTTGAAATGATTCAACTATGGATTCTGTGAAGTTGTAGAATTATTGTAGCTTTTCCATCTCACTCTGTTGCTTAAATCCTTTAAATGTAATATTTAAAAGTTTTTAAGTAACTGAGGCTCCTTCAGTCACAAATTTCCTAAGTTTCAAACAACTGTCACAGCCTTTTTTTTTTTTGGCTGAGGCAATTAGGGTTAAATGACTTGCCTAGATTACACAGCCACTAAGTGTTAGTTTGAATTCAGGTCTTGCTGACTTCAGGACTGGTGCTCTATCCACTGTATCACCTAGCTGCTCCCTACTTGACTTTCTTAAACTGAATGTAACATCTTAAGAGACTGCTAAAATCTATAGTCCAATTTCCAGTAAAAAGAGCACTATGGATGGAAATGTTTCTTTTTTTTTTTGCTGAGGCAGTTGAGGTTAAGTGACTTGCCCAGGGTCACACAGCTAGGAAGCGTTAAGTGTCTAAGACCAGATTTGAACTCAGGTCGTCCAGATTTCAGGGCTGGTGCTCTATCCACTGCACCATTTAGCTGCCCCCTATATTTTGTATCTGAATATGTGGAAAAGAATGAATTTCAATTCAAGATTCTATCACTTTTTTGTGTTTCTTGGTGAATACAAGGAAGTTAATTTTGCTTATCTTGGCATTTAAATAACTGATTATTTTACTCCAAGTTTTCTACTTGATTTTATAATTTCAAATATTTAGTCAAAATTTCTTGCTCTTGAACTAAATTAAATTGCTGGTTAGGTTGAATTTCTTTTCAAAAGATATTGTAAAATTTAGGAAACATAAGATTACACTAGTACAATTATCATTAATTTTTTTCCTTATCTCTTCTCAATTTTCAAAGAATGTTAAGAGTTGGTAGGGACCTTAGAAATCACCTAATCCAGGTCCATTATTTCACAGAAGAAATTGAGATTTAGGAGGTTATATGACTCTTACCAAGATCTCATAGCTGACCAATGTCAGAACCAAAGTCTTCTCTTATTAAATCAGAGATCAAAAGAACTAGAATAAATAACAATAGAGCTGATTTCACTGATCTTGGTTTTTTTTTTCACTTTTGATGTAATTTCCAAACAGCCTTACGTACTTGCTCTCCCTTTTAATATATCCTTCATTAAAGTCACATCCCGTTGTCTCAGAACCTTTAAACCTTGGGTCCTAAAAGCCTATGACAGCAAAGCAAAAGGCTATAGGTCCAATGATGGGTTGTATACCTGTAATCTAATTTCTAAATTTCAAAAAGCTTATTTCCAATAGTGATCACCATGTGATCAATTTTTTCAACAAGCATTAGTAAAATTATGAAAATTTTGTTTAGATTTGAAACCGACACAATTACTGAAAATATTCAGCTAAATCAACGAGCACCAATTATCATGTCCTTCAAATACCTTCACAACCTGAACCCTTCCTCACTTCTCAATCTTTTTGCAATCTTTCATACACATCTTAAACAATCTCTCTATAGTGGCCCTCTTATTAAATCCTTGAATACAATATGCCATATCCAAACTTTATGCTTTTGTATCCGTGTATACTCCCCATATTAAAAATACTCTTCCACATTATCTTCTCTGGCTTTCTTTAAATCTTAGCCCAAATCTTGACTTCTGGATAAATTACCTTAAAATCTTTTCTTTATCTTTCTCCCATATTCTTGGTGAGGTAAAACAGTTATTAGGATCAGGAAAAAAGCAATCTAAATTAATTTATACTAAAGTATAATGGGGCTACTCTCAGCCTCCAAGAAATACCTTCATTTAAAATCCTTCCCAAAGAGTAAAAACTTTAGGAGTAAACTGAAAACTTTCAGTGCAAGGTAAAGGGTTCTCCTAATAAAGAAGCAGGCCCACTAGACATTCTTTCATAGGTCTGCCCTATATCTATTAAATATTATTCCTGGATGGCAGAATATAATTTACTTATATTTTACAATTTAGCTATTAAATAAAAAAGCATTTATTTTTGCAATTTTTTAAGATGGAAAAATAATCAACTATGAAAGATTTTTTTTTCTTTAAATTTTAAAAAGGTACTTGATTATGTGGTCTTTCAACTGGAGTGAAATGGTCAAACAGATTTTTTTTTTT